>PVJC01030645.1:0-21073 GCA_004026665.1 Murina feae
TTTTTTTTTTTTTAATATATTTTTATTGATTTCAGAGAGAAAGTGAAAGGGAGAAAGGGTAAGAAACATCAATGATGAAAGAGAATCATTGATCACATGTCCCCTACTGGGCATTGAGCCTGCAACCCGGGCATGTGCCCCGACTGGGAATTAAACCGGGACCTCCTAGTTACTAGGTGGGCACTCAACCACTGAGCAACACCAGCTGGACTCCACATTATTCTCTAACATTGACCAACACGTGTGATGATTAGCACATTCATGCTTAGGTAGTGTTTGACACCAGGTACTGGTTTATTGAATTTTACTTGGAATACAACTTTACCAACTTCATGCTCAGCTTGCCCCTTCACCAGCAGACAAGCCCTGCAGAAGACTCAGTGGAGGTCTGGCTTCTCTTCCATGAGGTGTTTGCCATGTGTGTGTCATATTTCTGGTGAGGTCTTTTCTGTTTTGTGATCTTCAGTAGATGAGACCTTCACAGCAGCCTCTTATTAATCCTTCCTGCACCTTTCTTATTTTTGAACAATTGCATGGAACCCATGTATTATGTGCAAAACATCTTTTGCAATGGGACTTTCCCCTGTCACCACAGTCACCACTCAGTTCCTCAGCATTTCTCTCTTTTCAGGTTGTTGGCATAAAGCAGATGAGGAGGACTGTTGTGAGCAGAGTGTATCTGAACAAGGAGAGTCACAGGTCAGGGCTTCTAAGACAGAGCCAGCAACCCAGAGGACCCATCTGTGTAAGTGGTGTTTCTCAGTGTTCAAAGCTCTTCTGCAGCTGACTGAGTCACAGGCAGCAGACTTTGAGCAGAAAGCCTTCTTCAGTGACGCATGTGTGAGAGACTTCTGTTTCAGTGCAAACCCTCACCAGCAGCAGAGGGAAGCGAGTGGAGAGAAGCCCTGGAGAGAAGCAGTGCACAGGGCCTCGTCTGTGACCAGGTGCAGCTTCTACTCATCTTGGGTGTCTGCAACCAATAGGGAGGTTGGGGAAGACTTCCCAGCCACCTCAGAGCTTCTCCAGCACGAGGCCCCTCTCAGCACCAGGGAGCCACACAGAGGCAGAAACATTTCACAGGAATTTCTCAGTGGAAAATGTCATCACCATTGGAGTGAAGGTGAAAAGGCTGCCAGCCACAAGCTGAAATTTGTACAACATCGGGCTGTCTGTTCTGGAGAAAATAGTCATGAGTGTAACAAATGTGGGAAAATTTTTAGCCGTATCTTTAACCTCAATCGACATAGAAGCGTTCACGCTGGAGAAAACCCATATGAGGATAGTGCTTGTGGGAAGACCTTCAGTCAGAGCTCTAACCGCATTCAACACAAGAGGATTTACACTGGTGAGAAACCTTTTGTGTGCAGTGATTGTGGGAAGGCCTTTAGAGAAAAGTTAACCTTTGTTAAACACTACAGAATTCACACTGGAGAAAAGCCATATGAGTGTCCTGATTGTGGAAAGTCCTTTAGGCAATCCTCAGCTCTCACATATCATCAGAGAGGTCACAGTAGAGAAAATTCTTATGAGTGTAGTGACTGTGGGAAGGTCTTCCATCAAAGGTCTTGCTTTACTATACACCTTAGGCTTCACAGTGGACAAAAGCCCTATGAGTGTACTAATTGTGGAAAGTCCTTCAATCAAAGCTGTCACCTCACCCAACACCAGAGAGTTCACACTGGTGAGAAACCTTTTCATTGTAGTGATTGTGGGAAGTCCTTTAGGCAAAAGTTTACCCTCATTCAACACCACAGAGTTCATACTGGAGAAAAGCCGTATGAATGTAGTGATTGTGGAAAGTCCTTCAGGCATGGCAATTCACTTACTCTACACAGGAGACATCACACTGGTGAGAAACCTTATGAGTGTAGTGAATGTGGAAAATCTTTTAGGAGCAGTAGTCACCTCCTTTACCACAAGAGAACTCACACAGGAGAAAAGCCATATGAGTGTAGTGATTGTGGGAAGGCCTTTAGCCAAAGATCCAAGCTCATGGACCACCACAGAAGTCACACTGGAGAAAGGCCTCATGAGTGCAGTGAATGTGGGAAATGTTTTCGCTACAAACCTAGCCTCCTTAGACATCTGAGAGTTCACACTGGAGAAAAGCCTTAAATGTGCAGAAAAAGTTTTATCTTTCTTACTCTACAACACTAAGAGACTCAGACCCATTTACCTGAATATAAACCCCTTTTATTAGAACATACACTCTGCTAGATTCCTCATTTACCAGAGGTACAAGTGAGGCTTGAAGGGGCTGCATTGCACTTTCTAACTTGCTGAGGACTCCTACCTCATGGATGTCACTGCGAGTATTTGAGGCTGAAGCGACCTCCTCTCCCGCCTGGCTCACCTGAACAGTGTGCTTCAGTCACCCCCCTGGTGCTCAGGGGAAAGGAATTCTGTGTTCTCCCTTGTGTATGAGGAAGTTATGAACACTCCGAGCTCTTGGCAGGATCTTCATTCCTTACTCTCTGACTAGCGAATTGACCTGATCTAGCTTTCGTCCAGAGCTCCCTTCCTCAGCTCAGAAGTGAAGCCTCTTTCAGGGACATTGTGCTTCTCACCTTATGCTGTGATGGATGGTTTCAGGTTCCAGTTCACCAGCCTGCACACTGCTTGCTGTGCACTGCTCTGTTTTATATTTTCGTAAGGGCTTTTCTGGTTTTGTACCTTTGATTCTGTTCATTCTGTTCACTGCCTGGGATGATTTGCAAGCACATTTGTGACCTGTCAGCACGTAGAGTTAACAGATACAGTTCGGATCCCAAACTTTCTGTGCTTCAGAAGGAACAGCAGAATGGCAGAAACCCACTGTTTGTCTAATAATGATTTATTTTGCGTTTACTGCCCAATACCTTGAAATAATGACCGCGTGACTTTGTGGTTCTATTATTGATCCCTGTCCCCCACTTCTGCAAGTGTGGGAGGCATCCATTCATTGTCTCTCTCCTCTGTCCTCTCTCCTCTCTCCTCTCCCCTCTCTCCTCTCTCCTTTCTCTCCTCTCCTCCCTATCTTACATTCTTTCTTTAAAAAAAGAAAAAAGGCCCATCCATGCTGATTCCCTAAGATGGACTTCTGCCTGCACCACCCACCTTGCCTCATGCTCCCGCCTTTGCCCGGGATGTTCCCCCAGGAGCTAGCAGAGAGCAGCCCAACGCAGGCTCCTGGGAGGGATTGGGGTTCTGTGTCCTCCTGAGAGGAGCTTCCAGGGCTCTGCTGTCTCCATCCAGAGTCTCTCCAGCCTGCTCTCCCCATCCCCAGGCACCGGGCCTGCTGCTACTGAATCTGTTCAGGAGAAGCCCCCTCATGCTTTGGGCCCCCAATCAGTAGCCCTTTGGAAAGTCCTAACTTTGGTCAGCCCACATATACCCCTGAGTCCACTGATGTTGAATCTCTGTTTTTGTATTTTGGGGGTCATTTTCTACTTTGATTTTATTAAAAATAAATCCTCCCCTCAGCTGCCTCCCTTGACCCCCAGGCAGCCCTGGAGTTGCATTTCTAGAAAGAGGCTTGGACTCAACATGATACCACATTTGGGGTAGAGGGGTGCATTGTGGTCGGTGTGCCCACCTCCCTAAATTAGGCCTGAAGAGCAGAGCCCTTCTGTAGGTGAGGTGACAGACCCTGGGCCCTGGGGGATAGTGTGATGCTGGGGTGTGTGGTTGTTGGAGTTGAGAGGTTGGGGGCCTTCGACAGGTTGGTGAGAGTGTTTCCTGTCGGCACATGGGCAGGTCTGTGAGTGGGGGGGCTGAGGGGAGGCTCTAGTGATGAGAACTTGAATCAGGCTGGATAGTTGTTTTGGAGAAGGACAGCCCACAAGCAAGGGAGCAGGGTAGCTGTGACAAGTGATGGGAGCTCAGGGGGAAAGTGAGATCAGGGGTGGTCAGTGGGTCCTCCCTGAGGAAGTGCGGGAAGGGGTAACAGGCTCCTATGGGGAGCATCCCCTTCCCATTTGGGAGCTGAAGGGCGTCACCTTGGCTGGTTTGGACAACGAGGATCAGAAAGTGGGTTGTGGTTGGGCGATGGGCTCTGTGGGAGGACTTGACCTTCCCCTCGGGAGGCCTCACAGTTTGCCTGGAGCCTCAGGCTGCATGCTGAAGGGATGATGTGGGGAACCTTCAGCAAAATCCCTGCCCAGAGAGAAATTGACAGAACTGAGTGCAAGTAAAACATTCAGTGGCTTAAATATTTTTGCTTAACTTGTGATTAAAAGTGTGTCTGTAAGGTACTTTAGTAAATTCACCACAAGGATAGGTCTCCAGAGGAACATGACAAAGAAATTTACAAGGAGACAACAATGATGGTAAACTTCCACAGAATTTCAAAGTATCTGGTCTGAGGTCACCATGATGGGGCCGGATATGAACAGAGGAAATAATATTTGAGATGATGAGCCTTAGACATGTACGATACATCTGTCTCAGGAAATCACCTACAGAAACCCCACATCAGCCTCCACATGGTCTCCAGGGGCGGCTCTGCTGTAAGAAACACTGCCAGTTGTTGGACTTGTGCTTCCTGTGTCGCAGGCGGTGTTCTTAGTCACTAGAAACGTGGGTGTCTTCGTGAAGCACAGTGTCTGGTTCACCATGGCCATCTTCAGTGTCTTAAAAATTTGATGGAATCACTCAGATTCACCTTCTCCCATGGGAAATTTATCTTTATCTCTCAAAGCCTAACCTAGGTTTAATGAAATAAAGAAATGACTTTAGTCCTTAAATAGAACCGAGATGATGATCATGACAATGACAGTAATAGTGTGTGATTTTTCTGAGATCCATGATTCTGATCCTCTTAGCCTCTGAGATGAAAGAAGACAGACTTCCACTGAGTTCAGGAGGTTCTTTTTTTAAAATATATTTTTATTTCAGAGAGAAAGGGAGAGAGAGCTAGAAATATCAATGGTGAAAGAATTATTGATTGGCTGCCTCCTGCACGCCCCATACTGAGGATCCAGCCCACAACCTGTGCATGTGCCCTTGATTGGAATCTAATCAAGTCCACAGGTCAACATGCTATCCACTGAGCCAAACCGGCTAGGGCTGCGACAAAATTTTAGACGAATCTTTAACCTCATTCAGCATGGAAGAATTCACACTAGAGAAAAGACCTATGAGTGTACTGATTGTGGGAATTTCTTCGATGAGAGCACTGCTCTCATTCAACATCAGAGTGTTCACCATGGTGAAAAACTGCATGAATGAAGTGAATGTGGAAAGTTCTTTTGCCAAAGGTCTCACCTCAACACCAAAGAGTTCACACTGGAGAGAACCCATATGAGTGACCTGAATGTGGGAAATCTTTTAGGTACAATAGTCACTTCCCTAACCACAAGAGAATTCACACTGGAGGGAAGATGTGGGAGGGTAGCGATTGTGGGAATTCCTTCAGCCGAAAATCTAAGCTCATGGAACACCACGGGGGTCACACTGGGGACAGATCTTACGAGTGCAGTGAATGTAGGAAATCTTTTAGTTGCAAACCTAGCCTTGTTAGACACTTGGGAGTCCACACTGGAGAAAAGCCTTAACTACCTAAAGAATGTTTTAAGTTTCTCATTCACAATAACAACACTGAAGGAGACACTTTGGGACCAATTTATCTGCATATAACCCCTTTTATGAAAACCCTAGAGGCCCAGTGCATGAATTTGACCTGCATCTGGAACTGCTTGCCTCCTACACGTGCCCCACCAGGGCCTTGGATGGAGCCCGCAACCCAGCTACATGCCTTTGACCAGAATCGAACCCAGGACTCTTTGGTCCTCAGGCCCATGTTCTATCTTCCGAGTCAAGCTGTCCGAGCTGACATTCACTATGTGTTGGCTTCTACCCTCACCCCCATCCTCAAATGCCCCAAATGCCAGGGACCAACAGCTTCCCAACATGCTATGAAAATGAGTTCCTAGAAACGAACAATGAACAGGACAACAGCCTCACACACAGACTTGCCCGGGTGGGGTCTCTGCAGTTCAGCCAGCTGGGGCCACAGCCAGCCCAGACCTTGTGGTGCCTGAGAGACCCCCTCTCTGTGTCCCTGGGAACCCTCTCCTCACAGCCCAGCCTGCATGCACATGCCTGTGTGCACACACACACACACACAACAGGGACATTGCCTTCCCTTCCCGAAACTCACCTCCTCACTGACACAGATGCTCACGCTGGGTGATCCTGGCCCAATGCTGAGCTGCTGTGGGGCTTGGCTGTCAGAGCTGGTGCCTCTGAGGTGCTTCCCCATGCACCTCCCTTGTATAGGGACCGGGTCTGAGGTAAGATTCAAGCCTGTGATGGGATAAACTCAGCCTGTGAGGGGTGTCTGGTGGCATCTAGGCCTCCAGGCTCCAGCTCTGACAACTGATCTACACCCCCTAGGAGAGAGCGAGGGGCCATCCTCACATGTCTTTTCTGTGGGAGCATCTGACCTCACTAAGGGGCATGGAAAGGTGAGCATCTTCTCAAGGACGTTCTGGTCAGGTTAGGTCATAAGAGAGTCTCCCACAGATATGGAGAGAGAGGGGTGGGAGAGGTAGACAGACAGAAAGGGGGAGGGGCTGAAACATCAATGATGAGAGAGAATCATTGATTGGCTGCCTCCTGTACGTCTCCCACTGGAGATCTAGCCTTAAACCCGGGCATGTGCCCTAATCGGGAATCCAACCGAGACTTCCTGGTTTACAGGTGGATGTTCAGCCACTCAGCCACGTGCGGGCCAGGCTCCTGCAAACGTTGTACTCTTCCAAGATTAATGAGTCGCACATGTGAAACGGGCTGATGTTCTCTCTTCCTGGCAACAACAGTTTCTCATTGAAGACTGCACCCTTGCCCTGGCCGGTTTGTCTCAGTGGATAGAGCCTCAGCCTGCTGACTGAACAATGCTGAGTTCAAGTCCTTGTCAGGGCACATGCCCAGGTTGAGGACTAGATCCCTGTAGGGGGTGTAAAGGAGGCAGATGATCAATGATTCATCATTGATGTTGCTCACTCTCCCTATGTCTCTAAGAATCAATAAAAACATTCAAATGAAAAGAATAGTGTTAAGATTGAATTGACTCAGCAACACCAAAGTGAGTGTGGGCCATCATCACATTTTCTCCCAACCTTGTAAGCAAAACCATGCCTGGGCCTGTGTTTGTAGAGGGTGTGCCAGGCATAACTGTGTTCGGGAACAGGAAGCAGGCTGGAGTGGGTGGGCCTCAGGTTGGCCTATAGTGTTTATTTTTTTAAAATCTTTATATTGTTCATATTATTACAGTTGTTTGTCTTTTTCCCCCCATAGCTCCCCTCCTCCCAGTTCCCACCTCACCCTCTGCCCTTATCACCGGCCCCCACTGTCCTCAACCATAGGTGTACAATTTTTGTCCAGTCTCTTCCCACACCCTCAACACTCCTTTCCCCCTGGGAATTGTCATTCGACTCTCTTTCTATGCCCCTGATTCTGTTCTATTCAACAGTTTATTCCGTTTATCAGATTTTTTTATATTTGTATATTTCTTTAAGTAATAATGTAACTTACCCTTTAAAAATCAGGATATCATGATAATTAGCTATCAAATCATAAAATTTTTAAGGAAAGAGTGGGGTTTTTTGTTTGTTTTTCTTTTTTTTCCATCAAATTCAACTAACATTAATTTTTTTTTTTACATAATGTTTTACAAAGACAGGTTTTTTTTTTTTATTCACTTGATTTTTAGGTTCAGTTGTTGATAGATATGTATTTGTTTATAATTTTTATCTTTACTTTTTCTTCTTTATCTTCTCAAAGGATACCTTTCAGCATTTCATATAATAGAGGTTGGGTGGTAATGAACTCTTTTAGCTTTTTCTTGTCTGTGAAGGTCTTTATCCGACCCTCAATTCTGAACGATAGCTTTGCTGGGTAAAGTAATTTTGGCTGTAGGTTCTTGCTATTCATCACTTTGAATATTTCTTGCCAGTCCCTTCTGGCCTGCAAAGTTTCTGTTGAGAAATCAGCTGACAGTCGTATGGGTGACCCCTTTAGTAGGTAACTGACAACTTTTCTCTTGCTGCTTTTGAGATTCTCTCCTTGTTCTTTGCCTTTGGCATTTTAATTATGATGTGTCTTGGTGTGGGCCTCCTTGGATTCCTTCATACTGATAAGATTTCACAACGTGAATTCAGAAGATTTCCAGCCACGTTTATTGAATCGGGGGGATAGTGATAAAAGGAAGGGACCAGGATAGAACAAGCAACAGCAGAGACTAGGGGCAGGCTCCTTTGACTCTCTAGGAACTTTGTGGGAAATAAGGGAGCCAAAGCGGGGCTGCGCTTAGCTCTCCGGACATTCAGAGAAATGGGGGCCTTGAGCGCGGGTTCAGGGGCTCAGCCTGGGATGAGCTGCTGCTGCTCAGTGCTGCTCTGGTTGCAGGTCAGGTGGGGACCCTTACAAGGTGAGGAAAGAGTTGGGTCCAGCAGCAGCTGCAGCGGCTCTCATCTCTCATCTTTCCAGGCTCTTGGTTTCTCCATCGGCTTCCGGAAGCATGGCCTCTGGTGTGGCTGTCTCGGATGGAGTCATCACTGTGTTGAGGGACATGAAGGCGCTTCAACCCTCAAAACCAGCTGAGGTGAAGTTGAGAAGACCATCATCCTGGAGGAGGGCGAGGTGGGTGCTGTGGGCCACACAGGAGACGACCCCTCTGCCACCTTCATCAAGACACTGCTGCTGTTGCGCCCAGTGTGAGGCAACCTAAGAGACCGAGGAGAGCAAGGGGACCTGAGCTTTATCTTCGGGCCTCAGGTCTATACCCCTTAAGAGCAAGATGACCCATGCCAGCTCCCAGGCTGCCACCAAGAACAAGCTTATGGACATCGAGCATGAGTTACAAGCAAACTGCTCTCAGAGGGGAGGTCAAGGACCTGCCCTCTGGCAGGGAAGCTGGGGCAGTGCTGTCCTCTCCCTGGAGGGCAAGCCTTTGTGAGCCCCTCCCGCCCCCTGCCTGGAGCATCTGGCAGCCCCAGACCAGCCTGCCCCCCTCTTGCCCAGGGCTGGGGGGATCCCAGGAGGTGAGGGCAGTCCCTTCACCCAGCTGCCAAACAGGCCCCTACCCCCCGGGGCCTTCCTCCTCCCTCCATGCCTGGTGGTTCTGGGCCCCCAAACCACTTGTGATCTTCTGATTCCTCTTCGATGGAAACAGACCAAGTGCCCCCCCCCCCAGGCACCCCAGTTTCTGAGAGAGGCTATATTGTTTTAATGACATGCCTACTTGCAACCTGTCCCCCACCTCCCTTTCCCAACCTGCCAACTTCTAACCACAATAGGGACCCTGTGCTTGTCTCTTTCCTTCTGTGTATAAATGGAATGTTGTGGAGACAACCTCTCCCCATGCTGCCTGGTTGCCCTCCCATTTTCCACCTGGTCACAGCCTCTCATGGAAGCAGGACCAGTAAGGGACCCTTAATTAAAAAAAGAAGAAGAAAAAGAAGGAGAAGGAGGACGAGGGGGAGGGGGTGGAGGAAAATAAAAGCAAAACAAAAAAAGTGTAGGAAAGCCTGGCCCGTGTAGTTAAGTGGTTGATCTTAATCTATGAACCTGGACGTCCTTGGTTTGATTCCAGTCTGGGCACCTGCAGGGGTTGCGGCCTCCATTCCCAGTGGGGGTTCCGAGGAGGCAACCAATCAGTGGTTCTCATCATTCATGTTTCTGTCTCCCGCTCCCTCTCCCTTCCTCTCTGAAATCAATAAAAATATATTTAAAATAAAAATAAAGATGAGGCAAAGCTCACCTATTCCACTTCCCACACACCTGGCAGCTGAGCTTGAGTCTTTTTGCACAATAATCCCCTTTCCCACCGCCTTACTTGACGCTGTGGGAAGGGACTACATTTCCCAGAATGCCCAGTGCGGAGCGGCAGCGTGGCTATCCAATAAGAAGGTAGGAAAGGGGCTCCTGCGGATGACGCCTTGTAAGAGGGCGGCACTTCCGGCTACTGCCTCGGACGCCGCGCTAGCTGCACTAGGGTTGGTTTGTAGGACTTTCTGGAGCGGCGCTCCGTCGGGACCGAGGTGCCGGGTCCAGGAGTTGCGGGGGGGCGTCCTCCCCGCCGCGCAGACGCCGGTGTGAGACTCGGCGACCCCGCGAGGGACCCGCCGCCCCGCCCGCGGAGCCCGATGGCGGCGGCCGCGCCCAGGCTCCCGGCTGAGGTGAGCGCGTCCCCCGCCTCCCGGTCCAGCCCCGCAGCCCAGGCCCCGCGCCAGGACCGCGAGGCGCTCGGGGGTCACCCCCGGCGGGGACGGGAGGGGACGGGCGCCGGGCCCGGCGGGCTGCGCCCCGACTGCGGGGGGTCGGCGGGCCGCGGCCATCGGGGCCCCGTGTCTCCAGGGCCAGCCCCGTCCCCGGGCCCCGTGGCTGCGGAAGTGCGTGTGCCACCCCGTCCCTCACTGGCCCCGACCCCCACCCTCACCGTCTCTGGAGCGTCGTTTTTCCCCCTCGGAGAGCAGGTCCCCAATGTGGGGTTCCCGGGAGCCTGGAGGAACCCCAGGCTCAGGACCCTCACCCCTCGCCCGGGCCGCATGCAGGCGCTGGCCTTGCCTCCGGCCCATCAACACCCGCGGCGGGTGGGGGGTGCCGGGAGCTGGTCGCGGGCCGGGTGCTCCCGAAGCTTCTGGTTTCCTGGGAGCAGAGGGCACAGGCGGGACCCCGTCCTCTGTGAGCCCCTGAGGGGGACGTGGCAGCGGGACGTGGATTGTCCTTGGAGTTGGGGCGACTGGGAGGGGGACGGGCACAGGCGGATGTGGGGGGCTGAGGGGCGGGCGTGGGGGGAGGACCGTGGGCCCCCAGTGGAGGAGCCTTTTCTGGTTTCAGCTGTCCTCAATCTGCTGCCAGGTGTAAGAAATAATTCGAGCCCCCAAGTCAGGGTCCTGGTAGAACACAAAACACAGTCGGCAACGGCTTTGCTTCCACGTGGAACGCTGTGCACACGGTCTGGAAGCACATGCTCACCTGCAGGCGTTCTGCTCAGACTTATTAACCCCTGACACCTGTGACCTGCCCCGGACTCTTGATTGGAGCTCAGAGCACACTCTATTGCGATCTGCTCACACAAAGGGAGGGGCTGGTCTCTGCTGTTTCAAGATGGGGTCCCAAGAGTAGCTGCAAGCCATGTGGCCAACATGGCGGCCTTCTAAGCTGTTCTTTGAAAGAAAAGATGATTTGTTTATTCTCATACAGTGCAGGGTGGCCTTTGCGGACGTGGCCGTGCACTTCTCCTCGCAGGAGTGGGGGCTCCTGGATGAGGCTCAGAGGCGCCTGTACCATGACGTGATGCTGGAGAACTTGGCGCTGATCACCTCCCTGGGTAAGGCCTCAGCCCCCCTATGCCCGGGGCAGTAGTGTCTGCTGTTCCTTTCCCCCAGTAGCAGGTCTGTCCTCACATCAGGACCCTGGCACTGCTTTCTTCCCTAGACGCCTGGATGGGTGCTGTGCTTAGACCTGGATGGGTGCTGTGTTTAGACCCCTGGATGGGTGCTCTGCTTAGTGGGATTAAGGTCTGTGCATGGCCCTCTCCTTCCTTGAAGACCTCCCAAACTCGCAGGGAAGGAATCAGGTCAGGAGTCTTCCACTGAAACCACTGGATACACCTGACTTGGTGCTCCTTGACCGAATGAACTTGTTCAGATCCCAGGCACCTAGGTTCTTCTGCCTCCTTCCAGCTGACATTGCCTCAGGCCTGCCTGGGCCAGGAACCCCCATCACTGACATGGTTCCTCCTCACATGGACCCTCCTTCGAAATCCTGTGTAGTGTTTGGTTTTCTTTCCTGTTGGCTGTGATGTGCTGAGTTGTTCTGGGCTAGTGCTGGTTACTCATGATGCTGTCCTTCACTTAGTACCTGTAGAGGGTGCCATGCATTTGCTCACTGAGGGAGTTGGGTTGGGTTAGAAAGAGGTGGTTCACAGGGTGTACATGAATCCAGGCTCAGCAAAATGTTAGGAGTGGTACCTGGAGGAGGGTGTGATACCAGTGCTGTGTTCAACTCACACCAGACACCTACTGTTTGGAATAGTGTTTCGATCCCATGCCAGAGGCCACACTTCATTTCTGTCTGTCTATCCCCTTCCCTGACACTTCACCAATTTCTCAGCTCTGTAACTCGTGACATCTAATCTCACCTCCAGCCTCACATCTCTACACTGTGTGTGTCGCCTGTTTTTCCTCTACTCCATCTGTGGTGCTTTCCTCGTTGGCACTATGCATTGTGTCCTGAGGTGTGTGCATATTTCTGAAAGTCCCCAAATACCAGCTGCCCTGTCACAGTTGTATTTTCTTTCACCTTAACACACCCCTCTGCACTGCTTCATGTGTCACCAATAGGGAAGTTTTATTGGGAAGTTGTTGTTGAAGTGAATTGTAGACCCTGTGTCTACTTCCTGTGTCCACTACATGGTTGTGTCCTTCAGCACGTGAGGCCTCTCCCAGTGTGTGCTCTCCATAGCCCAGAACTGCAGAGCAGCCCCATCCTCAACGTTTACTAACTCCCAGGTCCTGCACACAAGGCCATGGACTTGTTCCTGGGTTTGTCTGACACACGTGTGTGTGGACTGCCCCTTCCCACCAGAGTCAGCATGCACTTAACCAGCACTTTTTGTTTTCAGGTTGTTGGCATGGAGCCCAGGATGAGGAGGCCCCGTCTGAGCTCAGCAGTTCTTTACGAGTGTCACAGGTCAGGGCCTGCAGGGCAGGAGTGTCTCCCCCGGAGGCCCATCCTTGTGAGCTGTGTGGTGTGGAAGTGAGAGACATTTTGCACTTCACTGGGCACCAGGGAACACATCGTGGGCAGAAACTGTACAAGATGGGGGCGTGTGAGAAACAATTGGATGTTAGCGCGGAGCTTGAGCATCCGAAGCAGCCCCCGGGAGAGCTGTGCTTCAGCGGCCACGTGGACAGAGCCTCCTTTGTCAAGGATTGCAGATTCTGTGTGTCAGGGGAGCCCGATTCCTGTGAGATGGTTGTGAGGGACTTCCTGGCCAGCTCAAGATTCCTCCAGCATCAGGCCACACACACCAGGGAGAAGTCAAACGGGAGAAATGAGTGTGCCACAGACTCTCACAAGAGCAAACCTCTATCTGACTCAGAATACACAAAAGATTTTAATGGCAAATGCATGCTTGTTCAAGAACAGAGAGTCCTCACCCAAGAAAGATGCCACATGAGCAATGAATGTGGAAAATCTTATGGCAAAAGCTACAGTCTTAATGACCATTGGAGAGTTCACACTGGGGAAAAGCCTTATGCGTGTGGGGAATGTGGGAAGTCATTTAGGCAAAGCTCGAGCCTCATTCAACACCGAAGAGTTCACACGGGAGCTCAACCTCACAAGTGTGACTTATGTGGAAAATTATTTAGCAACAAGTCCAACCTCATTAAACATGGAAGAGTTCACACTGGAGAAAGGCCTTATGAGTGTGGGGAATGTGGGAAGTCCTTTAGCCAAAGCTCTGCACTCCTTCAACACCGGAGTGTTCACACTGGGGAGAGGCCTTATGAGTGCAGTGAATGTGGGAAGTTCTTTACCTACAATTCCAGTCTCATAAAACACCAGAGAGTTCACTCTGGGTCCAGGCCCTATGCCTGCAGTGAATGTGGAAAATCCTTTACTCTAAAGTCCCGCCTGATGGATCACTCCAGGGTTCATAGTGGAGAAAAGCCTTATAAGTGCAGCGAATGTGGGAAATGTTTTAGCCAGAGCTCTGTGCTTCTTGAGCATCAGAGAATTCACTCTGGAGAAAGGCCTTATGAGTGCAGTGAATGTGGGAAGTTCTTTACTCACAATTCTAGTTTCTTAAAACACCAGAGAGTTCACACAGGGGAAAGGCCTTATGAGTGCAATGAATGTGGGAAATTCTTTACTTACAGCTATACTCTCATCAAACACAAAAGAATTCACACTGGAGAAAGGCCTTACGAGTGTAGCCAGTGTGGGAAATCTTTTAGCCAAAGCTCTGCACTTTTTCAGCATCAGAGAGTTCACACAGGGGAAAGGCCTTATGAGTGCAGTGAATGTGGGAAATTCTTTACTTACAGCTCTAGTCTCATCAAACACATAAGAATTCACACTGGAGAAAGGCCTTATGAGTGTAGCCAGTGTGGGAAATCTTTTAGCCAAAGTTCTGCACTTTTTCAGCATCAGAGAATTCACACTGGAGAAAGACCTTATGAGTGCAGTGAATGCGGGAAATGCTTTACCTATAGCTCTAGTCTCTTAAAACACCAGAGTTCACATCAGAGAAAGGTCTTATGAGTGTGGTGAATGTGGGATATCTTTTAGGCATATTTCGAGCCTCATTAGACATCAAAGATTTGCCCTAGCTTTGTTTTGCTCAGTGAATAGAGCCTCAGCCTGTGGAATGAAGGGTCCCACGGTAATTCTGGTCAGGGGCACATGCCTGGGTTGCAGGCTTGATCCCTAATAGGGGGTTGCAGGAGGCTGCCAATAAATAATTCTCATTATTGATGTTTCTCTTCCTCTCTGGAGTCAATTAAAAAAAACCTGAAGATTCACACTGCATAAAGGCCTTGTGAATATTGAGTGTGGAAAATAGTTTTATCTTCAATTCCAGTTACCTCGAGGTCTTAATGTTCAAGTCACTGTTTAGGGTGTTTTGAAATTAACAATTTGCTAGCATGAAGGGGTGGACAGTGTTGGTCGGGATCCTAAACTTTGTGTGCCTCAGGGTACCGTGTGATGGCAGGATAGACATCTTCAGTTTGGGCCTAGTTTGCATTGCTGCTCATAGCCTTTAGGAAAGACTGCAGAGCTTTGTGGTCCTAGATTGTAGCTTGGATGCCGTGACTTGGGGGTTCTGAGTTCAACCTGAGGAGGGGGTTCTTGTGACACCCTGCACGGCTTCTGAGAGCAGCATGAACTCGTTCTCACTAACCAGGCCTCTCTTCTCATGCTCAGCGCTGGTGAGGGAACATGGGTCCCTGCAGGCCCTGCCGTGGAGCCGTGGGCCCCAAGGTCCTGACTTCTGTAGGTGCCATCACTGGTTTTAAGATTACAGGGGCCAGGAGGAGGCTCACTGTTGCAGAAACACTGGGTTCAGAGAGTGGAGGAGACTGCCACAAGTGGTTAGCATGCTCTATTTTTATTTATTGGTTTATTTTTCAAATGTTTTTTTAAAATATATTTTATTGATTTTTTACAGAGAGGAAGGGAGAGGGACAGAGAACCAGAAACATCGATCAGCTGCCTTTTGCACACCCCTACTGGGGGTGTGCCCACAACGAAAGTACATGCCCTTGACTGGAATCGAACCTGGGACCCTTCAGTCCACAGGCCAACGCTTTATCCACTGAGCCAAATCAGGGCATTGTTGGTTTTATTTCAGAGAGGAAAGGAGGAGAGAGAGAAACATCAATGTTGAGAATCATTGATCGACTGCCTCCTGCACACCCCCTACTGAGAATGGAGCCTGCAGAGCAGTCATGTGCCCTGAGCAGGAATGTTGCATTTCAATCTCCTGGTTCAGCCATGCCAACTGTGCTGGATGCTTGCTTTTAATTATTTTCAACGTGGGTACAGAACAAGTTAAATCAGCTCTGCAAGTTGAAGTATAAGTAAGTCCCCCTATAGATGAAATAGTATTTTAGGATCTCTGCCAGAGAAAAAAAAGAAAAACTAATCACCAGAAAATGAAATTCACAGTCTGAGAGCAGTCTTTTTTGCTGATGGAAAGACCTTGGCATTTGCCCAAGGGTGGCCTCTATTTTTCCTAGGGAATCATTCAAATTCCCAGTAAACTGCTTGGCTGGTGTGGTGGCTCAGTGGTTGAAAGTTGACTTATGAACCAGAAGGTCACAGTTGGATTCCGAGTCAGGGTACATGCCCAGGTTGTAGGCTTTAACTACAGTAGGGGGTATGTAGGAGGCAGCCGATAATTGATTTTCCCTCATCATTGAGGTTTCTATCTCCCTCTCCCTTCCTCTCTGAAATCGATAAGAATATTTTTTAACTAGAGGCCCAGTGCACGAATTCGTGCATGGGTGAGTTGTGACTGAACCCAGCCCCGAGTGAGGCTGGCTGGTTAGGGCAAGGGGCCACAGTTGATTGGCTGGAGGGCCCCACCCCCGATTGGGTTTTGGGGGCTGGTGGGAGGCAGGGCCGGCCATGGGGAGGAGCTGTGGGCAGTGGGGGTGCCAATTGGGAACCAGCAACCTGGGGTAGGGACCATGGGGGGTTGTGAGCTGGCTCTGCCCCTGATCGGGGTGAGGTGGACATCTGGAGTGGGGCCGGGTGGGAGGAGGGGCTGCTGGAGGTTGGCCTGCTGGTCTTGCCCCCTGTTGGGATAGATGATGCATTCAGGGGTGGGGCCATTGCGGGGGCGGGCTGCAGGCATATCATGGTGGGGTAGGTGTAACAGGCAGAGCTGGCCAGGGGTAAGGCTGGAGGGGAAACATTTGCCCAACTGGCCCACCTTTGATCAGGGTGGGATAGTCTGAACAGGGGTGGGCCAGTGCGGGGAGGGGGCCACAGGAAGTTGACCAGCCAGCCCCACCCTCACCCCCTGATCAGGTGGTTCGCTGGCCACAGTGGGCATCATAGCGACCGGTCATTGGCTCTTTCTTTGGGGGGGGGGGTAGGTAGATGATAGATCGAACCCAGTAAAATACCTCCCCTAGAGTTTACCCTGAATGAGCTGGGTGAACCTTTGGTGGAAAAAACTACAACCCTTAAATGAGAAGTAGCCCTCTTCTTCACATTGGTAGTACACACTCCAGGATTGCCCACAAAATACCCACTTAGATAACATTCACATTTCCCGCTCAATTTGGACCACGTTCTCTCACTCCAGACCTAATAGAGTTACCACTCCTCTGGGTTCGGTGTTGTCTGTGGGGGTGAGAGGTGATTTTGGGGTAGGGCTCCGAGGCAGAGAAGAGCTAAAACCTTGAGGTGCCAGGGACTAAGGCAGACGGTCTGGACACCAGTTTGAGCTGGAGACCAGGCGACAGGAGTTGCTAGGTGGGTCGCTGGGGCCAGAGGCGCTGTGAGCATTTGTGCAGGAGTGGTGCAATTTGCAGCCTTGGGGACACACGAGGCTGGAAGGAGAGTGAGGGGACGTTGGGTCAGAAACCGGTGTGGAGGCTGGGCTGTGGAGAGAGCTGGCTGCCAGGACGCACGAGGTGCCAGGAGAGCCACGAGGGTCAGTGCATCTGGAGCACATGGAAGGGCCAGGGGATCAACACTGCTGCTAGAGGACATTGGATGAGGAGGAATCCCCAGGCAATGGAGACCCCCAAACATACCGTTGGGGATTGCAGGGGTCGAAGGCCATCAAAGCGCAGAGTTGGGAGGGGTAGCGTAAGTCAGATAGACCAGGGCTCTTTCCTGGATCTGTGCCAGGGCATCCATCTACTTGTCACCCCACCCTTTAAGCCAGATAGCAAAGCTCTGCCTTCCTTTACCTCAGAACCCAAGCCTCTGCAGGCAGCCCTGCCCTGACCCACCCAGCTCTCCCAGTCCCTGGGCCTCCTGTCCTTCTTGAATGATGGTGGGCTGTGTTCCTTTCCAGAGCCGCTGGGAGTTGAGATTCCTGCTCATCGGGGTTGTTGGCAAAATCTAGTTCCGTGTACATAGGGGATGCTGCATCTCTAAGCTGCACAGTCAGTCACTTTCTTCATTTTGTCTGAACTCTGAAGAGTTCTTGCTGAACCAGGTCTGACCTTAGCTCCCAGGGTTCCTCTCCAGTCCTAGCACGCAGCTGTGTCCTGGCACCAGCACTGGGGCATCAGGCTGATCCTGCCCGAGGGCTGGCTCTTCTGTCTGCATCCTACTCCCTGCGGCTGGGAAGGGTTCTCCATGCGGAAGACTCCTGTGATTAGATTGACCCCCACTGAGGTAAGTCTCGCTGCCATGCACACATCATTACTGACATATGCACAGTCCCATCGGCCATGCAGGGAACAGGCACACGTTCTCGGGATTAGAGCATTCACACCTTTGGGAGCAATTATTCTGCCTTCTACAGTTTATCCTTTGTTCCCCAAACCCCTCTCTGTTCTGTTTGCAAAATAAACCTAGCCCACAATCCCAAATGGCCTCATTCCAATGTGAACTCATCATCCGAATCCCATGATCTCAGAAGTGTGTGAACCTTATCATCGCATCTGTCCAAGTCAGTTATGGGTCAGATTCTGGGTGTAATCACCCCGAAGTGCATTATCTCCCCATCTGTGAGTCTGTGATGCTATAAAAAACAAAGTAATTGTTCCTGAAATAAAACGGAGGAACAGCCCAGCTGGTGTGGCTCTGGCTGAGCATTAACCTATAAACCAGGCGGTCACGGTTAGCTTCTCGGTCGGGGCACATCCTCAGGTTGCAGGCTCCATCCCAGTGGGGGTTTAAAGAAAGCAGCCTATCAGCGATTCTCTCTCATCGTTGATGTTTTTCCCTCTCCTTTCCTCTCTGAAATCAATAAAAAAAAATATTTTTTAAGAATGTTGGAGCAGACCGAGGATAGCTGTAGATATTGTTTCGAAAAGGGGAGAAAATTTTAAAGAAAAAGGCACCAGTCTCAAGACATTTTGAAAATCATGTGGATCGAGCCCTGGAAATATCTGTGTGGTTCAGGGCCCTGCCCACGGGGCTGGAAGCTTCCCATTAGGGGTTGTGCTCTGCTGAGTCATGCTTCCTTTTTTCATGAAAAGCAACTCAGGGTTGCAGCTCAGCCGTTTTCATATGTGTAGACGTTGGAAGGATATACCCTGATTTCATACTGTCCCTTTAGATCAAGTTGTTTCTATGGTTTTCTAAGCAGCTCAGGATTAATGTTCTTTACATTGGTTTTCTTCATTGGATCTACATGTTGAATAGCCCAATTTTGTTTAAAAATAGTATTATTTTTATATGTTACTAGAGGTCCAATACACGTAATTTGTGCATGGGAGGGTCTCTCAGCCCAGCCTGCACCCTCTTCAATATGGGACTACTGGCTCCTAACCACTCGCCTGACTAATCGCCCCTAACTGCCTCCGCCTGCCGATCCAATGTGCCTAACTGCCCCCTCCCTGCCAGCCTGACTGCCCCTAACTGCTCTAACAAGGTGTCTCCCCAGTGTTAATGTTCAAATATACGAAGTTCAGCATCTGATTGATGTCTTCCTCTCAAAGGGAGATCACAGAGTTCCTCTCCACGTGAGTCCTTCTGTGTCGAAAGCACTCCTAACGCCGTCCTGCAGTGTGAACTTTCTGATGCCGAATGAGGTGGGAGCTTAAGCTATAGGCTTTCCCACATTCATTGCACTCATATGGCCTTTCTCCAGTGTGAACTCTTTGGTGCCGAACAAGGTGGGAGGTTCTTATGAAATCTTTCCCGCATTTGCTACACACAAAAGGCCTTTCACCCGTGTGCACTCTCTGGTGGGCAATAAAGTCAGAGCTTCGACTGAAGAATTTCCCACATTCAATGCATTCAAAAGGCCTAGACTCGGTGTGAATTCTCTGGTGTTTAATGAGGGTGTATTTGTGGCCAAAGGACTTCCCACAATCACTGCAAACGTAAGGATTTTCTCCAGTATGGATGCTCTCATGCTGAACGAGTGTGGATTTGTGTCTGAAAACTTTCCCACAGTCACTGCACTCATAAGGCCTTGTTCCATTGTGAACTCTCTGGTGCACAATTAAATTGGAGTGATGGCTAAAGTACTTTCCACATTCACCACACTTATAAGGCATTTCTCCAGTGTGGATTCTTTTGTGCTGTGTCAGGTTGTCTTTGCGGCTAAAGGACTTCCCGCATTCACTGCACTCGTAAGGCCTCTCCCCGGTGTGGATTCTCTGGTGCTGCACGAGCGTGGCTTTGCGGCTGAAGGCCTTCCCGCATTCCCTGCACTCGTAAGGCCTCTCCCCGGAGTGGATTTTCTGGTGCTGAACAAGCGTGTCTTTGCGGCTGAAGGCCTTCCCACATTCGTTGCAATTGTAATGCATCTGTCCGATGTGCAAGGCCGCCCTACTCTCCGTGCTCCTCGTCTTCCTCTTGGGGTGGGTGGCCTTTTGCTGGTGACTGTCCACACATGCCTGGACGTTCTGATCCCCCTCACACACAAAAGTCTTCTCTGATGCATGAGGTCCTTCACAGACTCGACAGTTCTTCGCAAATGTGGCCTTGCCTTTGTCTCTCCTTATGCGTTTCTCTACACTGTACCGCTTTTGGTGCTGGTAAAAGTTTGCACCGAATGAGAATTGTCTCCCACATGCCTCACATGTGTGTGGTTTTGGTCCATCATGTGTTTCCTGGTCGTCATCCAGATGCAAAATGTCTTTCAAGATGGGGCCACATTTGTCAGAAGGGTGAGCCATCTGGGCCGATGAACCTCCTTTGGCAGGATGCACATGTGACGCTTCCACAGAAATGCTGTGCTCAGAAGATGCCTCTTCATCCTTCACCCCAAGGCAACAACCTGAAGCCAGAAAAATGCTGCTGAAGTGCACACTCACTGCTGAGAGGGGACAACCGATCACAGACAAGTGTCTAGCACACACATGGCTGAGTCCGTGTTAAAGAGCTGATGTGCATGACTAGGCTCTAAGGGTCACAGGAAGGGGAAGGCCTGAGAACGGACAAAGGTACAAGGCTACGGCGTAGCTTGGGGAGAAGCAGGCAGGATTGCCAGCTTTCTCCTTGAAATGACTTTGAAAAAGGCCATGGATGTTGGGAAAAGGTGAGTGCTAATAGGAATGTGTGCCCAGGCCCAGGAAAAGCTGATTTAGACTTGGTAACTAGTATTGAACTATTTAAGGTAAGGTGACCAGACGTCCCACTTTTGGCAGGACAGTCCCGATTTTTACCAATTTGTCCTGTGTCCCGTGGTGTTTTAAAAAAGTCCCGATTTTTGCACACCAAAAAAACAAACAAAACAAAACTAAGATACCTAGGAATAAATTTAACTAAAGAGGTAAAAGACCTCTACTCAGAAAACTTCAGGACGTTGAAAAAAGAGATAGAGGAAGACATAAACAGATGGAAGAACATACCATGTTCATGGATTGGTAGAATCAATATCATTAAAATGTCAATACTACCCAAAGCAATCTATAAATTCAATGCAATCCCCATT
>PVJC01030646.1:0-21083 GCA_004026665.1 Murina feae
CCCATTGGGTGTGGCCAGCCTGGGTGACGGACTGAGGACCATTTTCAGGCTAGCCACAGCCCTTTCAGGATTTGAATCCCTACTGGGATACCTGGCCAGCCTGGCCCACAGCTCCCATTGACCCAATGTCCCAGAGAGGCTGGCTGGAGTCAGGTATCTGGGGTTTATTTATCTTCTATAATTGAAACACTGTTGCTTTGAGCCGAGGCCTAGGCAGGTAATGAAGCCTCCTGTTTGCTTCAGCTCTGTGGCTTCTATAATTGAAACAATGTTGCCTTAGTAGAGGGTCAGCCGGCCTAGGCTGGCAGTTGCAACAGAAGCCTCCTGTTTGCACTAGCTCTATGGCTGCCGGCCTCCATCTTGGCTGGGTTAATTTGCATACAGCCACTCTGATTGGCTGGTGGGCATGACTTGGCTGGGGGCATGGCTTAGGTGTTTTGGAGTGATGGTTAATTTTCATATTACTCTTTTATTAGATTAGATAACCTTGTACAGTGCCAAGAAATAGCATGTTTTAAAAAATAGCTATTTTCCTTTTCTTCCTAGCAATATCTACAAACAATAATTTGATGCTTAATATGCAGGATTTACAGCAAACTGCTTCTTTGCTTTTACAGTAAAATTCTCTCTGAAATGCACTGTGGTGTATATTCCCTTTTAATAATACAATTCCTTGTAAAGTATGATTCATAGGGAATCACAGAATCACTGGGTTAGTGGCCAAACAGCAAAGGCTTGAGCTTTCATTTAAAGGTGAGCCATGGTGACTTTTATTATTGCAAAGCAATGCGATCTGGGGTTTAAAACCTGATTTTTTCACTTTGTTTTTAAATAAATGTGGTTAAATAACAACAGCTAAAATATATAATAGAAAATATTTCCAAACAGGAGTAATGAAAGTCTAATTCCATGGATATTTGAATCATTTTAAATGAATTATAAGAGGCTAATGTTCTCAAGCCTTTATGAACATTCTGTTTCTATTATAATTACTTGTAGGTTATGTGGCATAAACAATGTTTTCTTTGGATCTGGGGCAAGGGAAGGTTATACCTAAAAGACATAGGCAATTAGCATTCAAAGTAGCTGGAATTGAGAAATAGGAGAGGCCCTTGTATTTCCTAATCAGAAGTAAATGGCATGATTCCAATATGAGCCTTAACTTGTAATTCACAGGACAGACACAAAATTACTAGCATTGATTTGTTATTAAACTGCTGTTCACATGAGCAACCCTATGAAGTATGTTTCTCAGGTGAGTAGCATCAGGAATATATTCATTTTATGATGAGAAATTATTTTCCTCTGGAATGACTGGAGAGGTCAACTAATCAAACATAAATTCATATGGCTGATAAAAAAAGTTGAGGGGTTTGTAATTGTGCTATGAAATAAAGAACTATTCCCAAGGACGTAGCCATCTAGAATATGATACCCTTTTTTTTCTTTTTCTTTTTCTTTTTTTTTTTTGGTAGCTTTTTCATACTAGACAATAACTGCTCTTTAAAAAAATATTTTTTCAAAATTGACTTTTAATAATATCCTGCAGAGAGATTTTATGACAATCACAACTTTCCTGGATTATCCACATAATTTTACTAATACTCCAGTTCACATTGAGCAATAGTGCATGAGAGAGAGAGAGAGAGAGAGAGAGAGAGAGAGAGAGAGAGAGAGAGAGAGAATCATTCAGTCAAAGACACTTACTATATGTCATATGAAAATGCAGAGGTGGCTAACCGCTGTTTTGACACATCTCCACACACTTTTCTTTCAGTGAAACTTTATACAGTATATATTTTACTTGTTTTAAAAATAAACCAAAAATAAATTAGCCAATAAAAAATCTGGGCAAGTTATTGCCACTGGCCATAGTAGCATGTTTCCACAAGATAATAACTAGTTGCTTAAAAAAAAAAGTTTTTACGTTGATATATTTATCTCCGTGTTTTCTCACTCGCAATGGTCAGTACATCCCACCTGTGGAAGGATCTATGGAAACAGCAAATACCTTAAAAGCATTTCAAAAGGTATATTGCCTCACTAGCCAGCTACAATGCAAAGACGAAAGGGGGGGAGGGTTACTTCTCAGCAGATGGGATGGCGTAATGTGTCTGGGGCTGGGGATTTGCATGAATATGAATTACAAATAGCACAGATAACATGACGTCCAAAAGCTGTTAGGAATCTTGAATGTCAAAGTCATTTAGCTGACATTTGGAGGGACATAATTACCTTAAGAACATGGAAATGGGCTGGTCTGAATGCATGGGCAGAGGATCACAGGACAAACGATGGCATTGCTTTGGCAATAATTGTGACAAGTGGGCATGGTCAAGGAAGCCAAGAATGGCACACATTAATGCAGTGACATTTTTCCAATGTGTGCTGCCCTTTCAGAAATATGCATGTGAGGCCTAAACAACCTCTGACCCATTATAAAACAGCAGGAGACAAAAAAATAAAATCTACCACAAGCCCTATTATTGACAGTCCAAAGAAAGGAGTTCATTCACATACCATACACACAGCTTTACATATTTCAAACATTTTAAATGTATTTAACATTATCAGACTTCAAAGTTTCGTCATTTGCTCTAGGTTTACTTGCAAGTCACTGATGGTACCTAGAGTATTTGCACTAAGACTGACAGTTCTCGATTGTAAAATATGATGCTGTTAACAGAAGTAATTTCTTATAGTAACATAAATTATCAATCAAGAATTAAACCTGCAGTTATAAAGGTAAAAAATGTGTTCCATCAGGTTCTTATTTACTCAGGTGTGTATAAAAAAAAGATATCTGAAGTATGAGACATGTGAGATTCTGAGGGAGAATACCATATGTGGTCTACACAATAATAGGTAGGTTCATGGATCCCTGGAGGAGGTAATTCACAAACATGTGGTAGGGAGCTGCAAGAGAGCATATTTTACTACCTCATTTTTGTATGGGTGCTAGACCTTCAGTACAAACTATGGTATGAAAGGAGACTGCAAGAAAGTAATGCTTCATTAACATTTCATCAGATAATTCACATACAGTTTCTGAAATATTGATTAAAATTCAACACTAGTGGCGCAATGAACACTTTAACATCTATCCACTAAAAGGAAATTTGTGAACTCTAATTAATATTTAATTTTCAAAAGTGAAATGAGATACTTGATATTTTTAACGGATCAATATCCATGACTGTCATAACGTTTGGAGCCTAGCAATAGAGAGCAACTTACACTTCCCTTCACATCTACTCTGATGGCAGCCCTGTTAAACCCCAAATTCACTGATCACCATTTTCCCTAACTCCAATAGCACTTGGTGTTTATCCCACACCCTTTAATACTTACTCACTCTTGTATTGCTTGCTGATCTTTCACATACATCAGTATTTCCTCCCTAGTGGAATTATAAAAATTACTTATGAAATCATTAATAAGACATTAAGGCTGTAACATGTACAGAGATAAAATTTGTTGATAAATTAGCAAAACACTAGTTGTCGTGGGCTGATTAAAAAAACACACATATATGATTTTCACTTATATGTGAAATCCAAAAAGCAAAATAAATTAATAAAATAGAAAAAGACTCATAGATAGAGAGAACAGACTGATGGTTGTCAGAGGGTAGGGGGATTTTATGATGGGTGAAAAAAGGTGAAGGGATTAAGAAACACAAATTTGTAGTTATGGATAGTTACAGGGATGTAAATTACAGCATAGGGAATCCTATATAATAAAGAGGGAATATGCTAATTGACCCTCATGCTGTTGCAAAGATGGCTGCACCCACAGCCAATAAGGAGGAAATATGCTAATTGGATGCTTCACCTTCAAAGATGGCAGCACCCACAGCCAATAAAGAGGGAATACGCTAATTGACTGCCATACCCTCAAAGATGGCAACATCCACAGCCACAAAATGGTGGTGCCCAGTCCCCTCAACCCCACCAAGATGGCAGGCACCTTGCCACATGCCTGCCTTTGGAGTCCTCCAGTTCCCTCAGCCCCCTAGTCTCCCAGGGTTGGCATGAGGTGCAGGCAAGCATTGGTCGATGGCTGCCCAGCTTCCCAGGGCCGCCTGAGGCTCAGATAACTAGGGCCGGCTGATGCTTTGGGCTGCTGGCAGTGGCAGCAGCAGAGGTGTGATGGGGGCATCGCCTTCCCTTGATCATCGGGTCGCCTCCCGCCCCTGAGGGCTCCTGGACTGTGAGAGGGGGCAGGCCGGGCTCATGCACCAGGCCTCTAGTATAGTCAATAATATTGTAGTAGCTATGTATGGGGCCAGGCAGGTACTTGAAATATTGGGGGGACCACTTTGTAAAGTATATTGTCCAACCACAATGTAATACACCTAAAACTAATACACAATAATAGTGAATGTAAACTGTAATTGAAAAATAAAATGAAACAAACACAAATTGCCTACTGAATGCTCAGAACTGTGTTAAAATGTGGAATAAGAAGACAAATAACATGTAGTCCCTTCTATAATGGATATTGCAGACTGTGGAAAAGTCAGAAAGTAGATAGATGGACACAGAGAAGTCAATGATTAACAGACAGACATGATAATTATCACAATGAAAAAAACATTGTTATACCAAGCAATGGGGAAGACCCAAGGAGTTTCTGCTAATGAAAGGAATAAAACCACTCATCACTGAGAAGCCCATTTCTTTTCTTTTTTTCTTTTTTTAAAAATATATTTTATTGATTTTTTACAGAGAGGAAGGGAGAAAGAGAGGGATAGAGAGCTAGAAATATCAATGAGAAAGAATCATCGATCAGCTGCCTCCTGCACACCCCTACCGGGGATGCGCCCACAACCAAGGTACATGCCCTTGACCAGAATCGAACCTGGGACCCTTCAATCTACAGGCTGATGCTCTATCCACCGAGCCAAACCGGTCAGGGCTGAAGCATATTTCTTAATCATTAAATACTTCAAGGTCAAATTTCAAGAATAATTCAAGATTAGGAAAAATTCAGTTGATATAACATTTGACACAATGATGGAAATAAAATCATTATTAGATTACCTCTAATTCAATCTGAGTTGAACAAAAGACTGAAGCCAGTATAAGATATTTGTAAAGTATTCTGGTTTAAAGAACTGATTCTGAAATACAGCCATCAGAACCCAAATGGGTTTATTCATTCAATGTATGAATAGTGATCCAGAACTCTGAGTCAGACAACATGCTAAGTATGGTGTTAAGAGAGAAGAGTGAGCAAGACAGTTCTCATAGCACTAATAGTACAGTTAAACCTCGGTTCTCAAAGGTCTCCCATCTTGAACAATTTGATTCTGGACCCAACTGTTCATGAAAAAAAAGTCTCAGTTTTTTAACAAAACTTCAGTTCTTGACAACCCTTTCACACAGATACATCAGCATGACAAAAAGTGCTTCTCAGGCCACAAAGGAGAGAATGGGAGTCAGTTTACCTCTAAACTTTGTATTGTTAACACCTCAGGAAATTGTGCTGAAGCACCAAAATTTATGGTTTTATTTCTATTATATATATTTCCATTCACTCCTGTATTGCTTGCTAACCTTTCATAAACAACAGTATTTCCTCCATAGTGGAATTATAAAAATTATTTATGAAATTATTAATATGACATTAAGGGTGTAACATGTACAGAGACAAAATTTGTTGATAGATTAGCAAAACACTAGTTGTTATGGGGTGATTAAAAAACACGTATATGATTTTCACTTATATGTGGAACCTAAAAAGCAAAATAAACAAACTAATGAAAAAGACTCACAGATAGAGAGAACAGACTGATGGTTGTCAGAGAACAACTGATGGTTGTATATATTTTTTTTCAATATATATATATTTTTCAATTTCATGTCTCATTGCTCTGGAAGAAATTCTAAAACAATATTTATAATAATGGTGACAGTAACTACACTGATCTCATCTTTATTTCAATAAAAGTTGCTAAAATGTTTCCCTTTTAACTGCAATGTATACGTGTTTAATGAAGTTAAAAAATATTATTAGGTCACCAAGGTTTTAATTTTATCAGAAACAGGCACTAGATTGTCTAAATGTATATTAAGCATTTATTAAAAATTCCATTATATTTCTTACTTTTATTTATTGATAGACTATAGTATTAAATAAAATTAAGCTTCCATTTGTATATGGTAAATAAATTATTGATTAAATACATTATATTTTAATAGATACTGGAATTTATTTACTGGTATCTCATTTTACATTTTTGCATGCATATTCCTACATCTTAGTGTTTGAGGTTTTGTTAGTATGTTCTATCTTTATGAGATTTGGGGATCAAGGTTTTTAGAGTTTCATGCAATACTTCTGAAAAAGTTCAACATTTTTCTATTTTCTTGTACAATTTAAATGCTAATGGTTTTCTCTGGTCTTAAATCACTGTCTGCACTTAAGTATATCTTGCCACTTATAAATGGAACATTTTATCAAAAGTGGGAAAATGTCTGAACGTATTTAGTGGATTAGTGAATAACCATTTGTGTGACAGATAGAAAACAACTGGGACTAGAAGTATCCTAACTTTTCTTACAAGCTTCTAACGATCATAAAGATTAAGTTTCTCCAAAGATATCCTCTATGCTTAGTAAATCAAGAACTGTTATTTAAAAATATGTAAAATATATTATATATGGCCCAAAGTTTAGTCTTGGGAAATCAACAACCATAAATACAATCATATATTAACATAAAAAAATTTGTTTGCATTGACTCAGGTTTCTCTTTAATGCAGACCCAGACATCAAATAAGACAAGGCACAGATTTTACAGCTGCCTTTCCATACTAACATAATAATTGTGTGTGTGTGTGTGTGTGTGTGTGTGTTTTGTTTCTTATGTGTTATGTGTGTTTTTTAATCACCGTACTCAAAAGTGTAACGCTTCCAGTCCGAAGTCACATGGAATGGGTTTATTTTTCAGTTTAAAAATTAATAGTTTTTCCATATCCGTTTTAAATAATTAATGTGATTTGTACATCTTATAGTTGTTTCTTGGCACTAATTATTCTTCAGACGGTAATTTCTGTTCATACATAATTAATGAATAAATATATAGGTGAGATGTCAGTTGAGTGGTTGACAGATTGTCTTTAAAGCAACTGGCATTTCTCCCAACTACTGCACTTATTTCAAGGTGCTACTTTCTTTTCAATGCTTTGACCTCAGATGACTGTATAGAACAGGCTCCGATTCGGCCCCTACCCGTGACATGACGAGCTTAATTAGAAAATAAAAGATATGGTGCTGCTGAACTTATGAGACGCATTCTCAAAGTTTAAACTGATGACTTTCCAGCTTGTGAGGGAAGCGCAATATAGCACTCTTTGTTTTGCAGATCATGGGTTATGCTTGTACATATGCGTGCGTACATGACTGACGTCACTTGGCTCAAAGAACAATGCCAAGTTATCAAGACATCCATGAGAACTGCACTAATGGAATTCATTCAGTTATTTCCTTTTGTATATAATCCCTTGAAATTTCCTTCTGTTTAAAAAAAAAAGACAGTTTTAATTTTCTTTCTTTGGAATTTCTCCAGTTTGACATGGTCAATTTAATTAACTCCTTTGTGTCTTTTGAGTTTTACTTCCTTCATATAAAACAGGTTCCACTGTATTCAATGATTTCCAAGATCTGATACCCATGTAATACAATATAATTTGTAGTTGATAAAAGATATTGGCAATTCAAATCACATCAATAACCTAAAGGTGAATTCAGATGTGTTTTTTGTTGTTGCACTTATTCATAGCTAATTTATATAAATCCTCTAGATCTGAATATCTGCATATGGAAAATAATTATAACAATAAATCCTACCTTATATGATTGTGGGGAAATTTTAAAAGATACATCTAAGAATGCTTTTGTAGTACCTAGCATAGTGGGCGCTCAATAACTTATTATTATAACAATATTATTCTTCATTCATCCTTATGGGGATGATTTCAATCAAGCACTAATATCAATGAAGGCATGGTATTCTATAAAATATATTTTTAAAAAGAAGGTGCAATCATTTAAATTAAATTTTATTGAACTGTCATAAAATTTCTCATGTGTATAATTTTCAGATACATATAAAAATTTCTTATTTTCATCTCTATATCTTTATTATAAGATTGCTAGAATGTTACAGGCATAGTGTGGCTGATTTTGAACACGCCATTTTGAAGTTCTTATGATTTTGTCTTACAAAAGCTAAAATAATGAGGGCCGAATTACTGTTAAGTGGCTGGATGATTGGTGAATGAATTATTACTAACAAAACAGAGAAGAACAACTCAGGAAAATACTGGGGTATAAGTTCGGCTGCTAAAAGTTTGTGTCCAACTTTTTAATAAAAAGATGGGAGGCATGCATCAAATTTACAAGTGACACAGAACTGGGTATAAAGATCAGAAAAATAATAGGTTAGAATTACAAGGGCTCTTATCAATCTATAAAATTGGCAAAATTGAGCAAGTGAAACATAACAAGGACAATCAAATACCAAAGCAGAAGTACAAGGTAAAGGAAATTTGAGGGAAGTGATTTCTCTATCAGCTATATGTGAAAAGGATTCTGGTTTAGATTGACAACAACCTCAATGGATGACAAGGCAGCAAAAAAACCTCAAAACAAACAAAAACCACAGTCTAAGAATTTACGTTAACTAAAGAATAGAGATAGCAAAATGGTACTGGAACTCCCATATTATTTTATAGTGAAAAGGACACATTTAAAGACCTGGAGGTAGCTCTGGGTACCACAATTCAAGTGTTATAGTGAACAGTGGGAAAATGTTGATGAATACCAACAGATCGGGCATAGGCCTGGAAATGGAATAGTTGAAAAAAACATATAAATATATGGTGACAACCATAATGTCATCCCAGTTCAAGCTGGTCTTATCTTTCCTGATGCCTTACATGATATAATGCGGGAGTTATTGGGAAACTACATCTGTTTATAGGGTTGAACTTTAGGTGCTGTACCTAAAACAAGGGACCAATCCTGTTTCATTGTCTGTTTCTGGTAGACTCGAGCACTGACGCAATAGCTAATTATGTAACCAATTTTCAAAGAATGCCTCCAGGATATCTTTAAGAACATTGTAAAATACAATGTTTTGCTCCAATATGAAGCTCATAAGAGAAATTTCTTCATTATTATTGACAGAAAAACCTTGATCCCTCCTTAAGAAAATGTTTATAGCTTGGAAACTCAGAATTTACTCCGTCATTCACTTACTCAATTATTCAATGTTTATTTATTAAATACTAGAGGCCCAATGCACAAAGATTCATACAGGAATGGGCCTTCCTTCCCCTGACTGATGGCATCACCTTCGCTCTGGCCCTTAGCTAGCTTTCTGCCTTCCTTCAGGCCCAGAGCCCCCTTTTTGCATTCCCACCATACCCAGAGACCCTGAGCAGCTGGGGCGGTGCAGAACACCTGCATTGTTGCCATGGTGACCAATCAAGCATCCCTCTCTGCCAGAGAGGTCACTGCTCCTGTCAGGAAGTGAGGTCACTGCTCATGACTGAAGAGATGCTTGGGTAGGGGACCCAAGGGTGACCTCACTTCCTGACAATGGAGCCCAACAGAACCTGGTAACCAGGCAGCCGCATTCTATAACTGCCCCTTCTCATCTCACTTGGATAGAGGCATTGGAGAGGACACCATGTTTTCGTGTTGTCTCCCAGTGTGTCGAAGCCGAGGCCTCAAGAGAGGCAGCGATGAGAGTGTTTATCCACGTGACCGATGCTGGGGCAAGACTCAACCCAGACGATGCCTGTGGCCTTTTTCAAGGCGGAACTCCAAGGTAACACAGGGAGGTTTTGTTGGAGCCAGGCCACCACTCTGATCCAGCCTGAGCAGCCTTAGGACCCTCACCAGGTGTGAGTGTGTGTATGTGTGTGTGTGTGTGTGTGTAGAAGGGGGGTTCACATAAGGCTTATCTGCCTGGAGCAGGAACAGGGCTGGGCCTGCTGCAGAGCAGAAGGTGCAGTGCGCAGAAGCAGCAGTGACTGGGGCCAGGCTTGAGGACTCCCACTGGCTGATGGTCACTGTCATTGCAGAGATCAACCCAGGTCAAGCTGGAGCAGCAGGTGGTCAAGGAGGACACACCTACCATGTGCAGCAGTGAGAGCACGGTGAGCCACACCACGGAGGGCCAGAGCAGGCCTGAAGTGAGTGTGGCCACCTGGGGGTCTGGGGAGCCCGGGCCTGTGAGTGGATGGAGGAGGACGCCTCCACCAAAGCCGCCCAGGTTCCCTAGGCCTCCAACCCTGAAGCAGCCCAGGTTCAACCGGCAGCTCAGAGTTTTCACCAGTGACCTGGAGTCTGATGCCCATGTCAAACACACTGGTCTGGAACGTCTGGAGCCCAAAGAGGCAGAGCCCAAGGGTGAGAAGGTGGGAAGGTGTGGAAGTGGGGAGGGTGGGGGAGGTCCATGTGAGCTTATGGGGAAGGATTGTTGCCAGACACACAGGGAGCACCCCCAGAGGCTAGGCAGGAGCAGTGACCAACCTCAGACCACTCATCTGCTGGACTGCGGGTGGGAGGACGTCCTGTGGTGGGTCCTGAGCTGTGGCTGTGTTCTCACTTTGGGGGACAGATGAAATGCAGGCACCTGGATGATGTTTTCTCCTCTCCCAACTCCAGCACCAGCACAGGAGTCAGAGACGGTTCCTGCTGTAAATGAGGTTCAACCTGTGGAGTCCGAGGCAGAGCTGGAGGCCTCTCCATCTCTAGAGCTCCTGGCTCCTCCAGCAGCCTCGCCAGCTGCAGTTGTGCAGCCAGGGCCAGCCCCAGAGGAAACTGAGACCCCACCACCGCTGGATGAGGAGCCCTCCCTGGAGCCCATGCTGGGTCCTGCCTCAGAGGAGGAGCTGCCTGTGGAGGGCCCAGCTCAAGGGCCCCTTGTTGAATGTGCTCGCCCCGTCCCAAGAGAAAAACTTGTTGCACCCCCACTCCTTGATCTGTTTTTTTCCTTTTCATTTTTCATTTTGTTTTTATGTTCTGCATGGCCTGATTTGTTTTTTTATCTTTTTATTTTTCTTATTTGGGGACTTTGGGGTGTTTTTGCTTGTATTATTTTCTTTTTCCTCTTTTTAGTCTTCATTTTTCCATTGTATAATCCAGTGTAAGTAATAAATAATACATTTTAAATGGTTATTGTTCATATTTTAAATGTTATTGTTCATACTTTAAATTCCTGGGCATGAAGGACAGTCATGATGCTGTGTAAGCATCACCGCTGTCTAGTTGCAGGATGTCCCATCATCCCTTAGGAGACCCTGCAGCAACAGTACTCACTCCCCATTCCTCCTGCCCCTGATCTGATTCCTGTCTCTGCCCCCTACCTAGTCCCGAGAAATGGAATCTCACAATAAGTGCTTTTTGTGTCTGCTCACATGTTTATATGTTTTTATCTGTAAGGACATTTTTACTATTAGATAGGGAATTTGTAGATGGAATAGAGATTAGATTGGGGCGGTGGGGAGCCCTTTCAGTAAGCATGCACATAATCAGGGTAGAGACCACTGGGCTAAGTGTGACCCTGGGGCCAGAAGCCAGTCAGGAAATGGCTGTCTCTTCCTTTGCCCAAAACAACTAGAAAAATGTAGAAATCTGGAAGACAAACCACAAGCTGAAAAGCATTCTACACAACACAACACCAAGGTGTATCATCCCTATGATGCAGAAAACTCTCAAAGGTTAGTGATTTCTAAAGGGACAAAGGGCAAACACATGCACTTCTAACATGAGAGGCAGTGCACAGGCCTCTACATGTCAGAGATGCCCCACCACTCTGATCTGTCTTCTGGTCTGGTGGGGACCAGGCCTGGGGACAAAGTGAGGCAGCAGAAGCCCCAGCAGATGCCCTGGGAAGGAATGGGAAAGGCCCCTCCTCTGGGAGAACAGTGTGCAGAACCTGCCAAAGTCCCACAGGGACACACCTGCACTGGCAGGGCTCCCCCTGGGAGGTTCCCCCACACAAATTCTTGCACAATTGTTCAGAGATGTATTTTTGAGACTCCCGCTCAGAGCTCTGATGAAATAGGCAGGAACTGGAAAAAGCACTGAGGTCCATGGAGAGGGGATGGTCCAGGTGGACGAGGGAAGCTGAGCAGCTGCTCCATTTGGTGCAGGGTTCTCTACATGTCAACAGCTGAAGATCTCAGGGGTTCTCTCACATGAGACACATGGACCAACCGTCTGCGTTGAGCATCCCACCCACTAAGTCCCTTACATCTTATTTCAACAAGCAGATATGCATATGTGCATACTAGAGGTTCTATGCATGAAGATTCATGCAGGAATGGGCCTGCTTTCCCCTGGCTGCCAGCACTGCCTTTGCTCCAGCTGGAGCCGCCTTTCTGCCTCCTTTTTGGCCCAGAGCCACCTTTCTGCCTTCCCAGGCTGCCCAGAGGCCCAGAGCTGCTGGGGCAGTGCAGAATGCCTGTGTCCTTCCCCACCCCCAGCCCTTTGGCACCTGTGTATGCAAATTAACCTGCCATCTTTGCTGGGTTGATTTGCATGCTCACTCCTGATTGGCTGATGGGCATCACAAAAGTATGGTCAATTTGCACCTTTCTTTTTTATTAATGTAGATGTTCACTGTATTTCAGAAGCAGTTTTGTTCTAGGTCCTGAGACGCAATGGTGAAAATGACAGGAAAGGAACTGTCTCTGTGAAACATTCACAAATACCCTTCCTTTCCTCTCTTGCCAGTAAATGAAATGGAATCTCTTTAATTGACTTTGCCTCTCAGAAGCACAGTCTTTTTCAGGTTATCTTACTATTACTGTGGAGATCCCCAAAGCCTGGCTAACTCAAATGAGAAGAAAGAAAGAAATCAGTGAATAAAAAATTTTCAATAATATAGCATATATTTTAAAAACTATTTCTTTTTAAAATCTTATTGTTGGGAATATTAAAAATATCCCCTTTTTGCCCCCATTGCCCCCATCCACCTTGTCCCCACCCACCCCACCCCATTCCTTCACCACCCTAGTGTCTGTGTCCAAGGACAATGCATATATGCATTTAAGTTCTTTGGTTAATTTCTTGCTACCCTTCCTCCCTTCTCTCTGAGATTTGTCAGTCTGTTCCATGTTATCATGCCACTGGTTCAATTTCATTGGTCAATTCATTTTATTCATTAGATTCCACATATAAGTGAGATCATGTGATATTTATCTTTCTCTGTCTGGCTTATTTCACTTAGCATAATACTCTTCAGGTATCTCCATGCTGTATCAAAGGGTAAGAGAGCTTTCTTTTTTCAGCTGTATAGTATTCCACTGCGTAATTGTACCACAGCTTTTCAACCCACTCATCTACTGATGGGCACTTGGGCCATTTCCAGATCTTAGCTATTATAAACTAGGGGCCTGATGCATGAAATTGGTGCAAGAGTAGACCCTCATAGCCCTGGTTTCATCCAGAAGGTCATTCCACTGTTTAGCTGTTCAGTCAATTTGCATATTATGCTTTTATTATTATAGATTTTATAGATAATGCAGCTGTAAACACAGCAGTGCATTTATTCTTTCTGGTTGGTGTTTCTGGCTTCTTAGGATATACCCTAGAAGTGGGATCACAGGTCAAATGACAGTTCCACTTTTAAGTTTTTGAGGAAACTCCACACTGTTTTCCATAGTGGCTATACTAGTCTGCATTCCCACTAGCAGTGTGTTAGGGTTCCTTTTTCAAAACAACAAACTATTTCTCTCTGAAAGTATGGTCTTATTCTAAAGGTCATACGAAAATTCTGGCAGCAAGTCACTGACAAATCACAAATATTGCTTTCCGAGTTTTTTTAAATATCAAACTCATTTCATGATAAATGTCATTTAGTTAAGAAAAAGCATAGTGAATCCTGATGTTTGTGAACTTTAGAGGAAATTTGCTGCAGCTCTATAAATTCTGCCTTAAGTATATAATTATATTTATTTTTTATTTTTAAATCTTTATTATTGAAGAGTCTTACATAGCCCTAGCTGGTTTGGATCAGTGAATAGTGTCAGCCTGCGGACTGAAGGGTCCCAGGTTCAATTCCGTTCAAGGGCACATGTCTGGGTTTGCAGGCTCGATCCCCAGTAGGGAGCGTGCAGGAGGCAGCCGATCAATGATTCTCTCTCATCACTAATTGTTTCTATCTATCTCTCTCCCTCTCCTTTCCCCTCTGAAATTAATAAAAATATATTTAAAAACAAAAGAACAACTCACTTAAAAAAAAAAAAAAAAGTATGTCCTCTTCTCCCACTACTGACTCCTTCTAGCATCCCTGCCCCCAAACCCAGGCCTTCATCACCCTATTATCTGTGTCCATGGGCTATGCATACATGCACACAAGTCCTTTGGTTTATCTCTTCCCACATAATTATATTTATTTTATGGTTACACAACCAATATCTGCAGCTCTTTGAATATTCCTCATTTTAGAACCTTCCAGGGGCCTTTTAGATATGGATCAACAATGGTAGCCCATTATTTTTTATAACCATTAGAAGAAACCATGGATAATGTTCAAAATATTTAGCAGCAGTAAGCGAGATGATTACTTGGGCAGATATAAGAGCTGAGTCCTGAAAGTCCCTGGCAACACCTGGCTTGAATCTTGTAGCTGTTGGATCATGAGAATGTACAGAGTGTCCTGACAAAGGACTTTTGATAGGAATGGACTACAGGAAGCTATTTGCCTACTGATGGCAAAGTATTTCAATGTTTTAGCAACTAATCAGGACTCTGCCGCTATGTAGCAGCTCTGTATGTATGTAACCCCATAAGTATCGTTCTGTGAACTAATGGAGTTGGGTTAAGTCAAGCATTTCTTCTCTATATAGTAGAAATAAAAAACCGAAAAGATATTCGTTACCTATATTAAAGATAATAATTCAATGTCCATGTACATATTATCTTAAGCAGTATTTTTAAAAGTATACTTTATTGATTTCAAAGAGAAAAGGAGAGGGAGAGAGGGAGACAGAAATATCAGTTTTGAGAGAAACATTGATCAGCTGCCTCCTGCTGCCTCCTATACTCTCCCTACCATGGATGGAACCCACAACCCAGGCATATGCCCTTGACCAGAATCAAACCCTCCCTTGTTAGCCTCTTTCCCACTCTGTGTCTGTTTCCATCACATATGACAATTTGACTTACAACGTCTTTTACTTAAATACTAGGGGCCCAGTGCATGAATTCATGCACCTTGAAAGGAACTGCAGGCCTCGAGGCTGTGATGGGTACAGGAGTGGGTCTCAGCCCATCCTCTGTACCCCTCCCTGGCCCCTCCCACTGTGGCCCTCGGTCCCCTGTCTGCTGGCAGCCCTGCTGCCACTACTGTCACTCCCACACACTGATGACGCCGGCCCCCCTTGCACCTGCTGACAGCACAGAATGATTGGGGCTGGTGCCAGCAGCAGGTGCGAGTGGGGCTGGCAATGTCAGTGGGTACAAGCAGTGGCTGCTGCCCTGATTACCTGTCAAGAGCAGGGGAAGGTGGAGAAGCCCTCAGGGGAGATTGGGGCTAGCAGCCACTGCTCACACTGATAGATGGCACCAAGAGATTGGGATTGGCTCACCCTGATGACAGCAACTGGCACCCTACCTTGGTCTGGTGCCCTAGCTCACCTGCTCCACCATTCTGCCATAGCCTACACCCGCCATGTTCCGTGAGTGCCCCCTGGTGGTTAGTACATGTCATAGTGACTGGTTGTTTGGCTGTTTTGCCATTTGGTCTATTTGCATATTGGCCTTTTATTATATAGGATGTATTTAACTATTAGGATTTGAGGTTTATATTGTGTGTGTGTGTGTGTGTTTACTCAGGTTCTTTAACTAGAATTGAAGCTTTTTGAGATGGGGGTCACTTCTTCATTGTATATATCTATATTCCCTTTGTACTCACAGTGCCTGGTACATAGATGATCAATCATTATTTGTTGAATAAAATAATAATCATATGTCATTAACCAAAATGGATCACTTCATGTTCTATAGTCCCATGTCTTTGCTTGTTTACCACCATTTCAGAAATTAATATTGTGTGCCTTTTGTAATGACTTAAGCTCTGTGAGAGTAGGGGGGACATCTGATTTGTCTTGGTGTACTATTCAATTACCCAATGCCAAGCCCATTGGCAGCTCTGAGGCGGTGGCTGAAATGAGACTGGAGGACAGAGAAAGCTGTTCTATTACCTTCTTGCAACAAAGACATGCTTATTTGGCTGGAGATTTTAAGATGCTTCATCACTCAAAGGCTGAATCTCAATCTCAAAACACCAGGTTTCTTCCAGGATCACATGAGTTACAATAAAAAAAAAAAAAAAGAATGCCAACTATTTCTGCCTGAAAGCATGTAATTACACAAAAAGTCGTATGACAAACCCAGCAGCAAGTCACTGCCAAATCATCATCAACATTGCTGTAGAAGTTTCCCCAATTCTATATTTCAGATATTTTGTATTAGGAAACTAAAAAATAATAATATCATCACCTAATTCTGAAGTCTCTTCCCACTTCTGGAAAACTGTGTAATGGATTCATCTGAGGATATTGCAAATAGTTTAAATCTTTCTCTCCCTCAGAGAGACAAAAGGGAAACTTGACTTTCTCCTTTAAGGCTTTACATTTGAAACACATAGGAGGATTGTGCTTATTTTTTAAGCAGTTTGACTCAATGCAGCATCCACAAGAACGAATGTGATGAATTGGTGCACGTCCTACCTGAGGTGAATGCTGGCACGGAAAGGGCCCTGTGGTTACCGACTGCTGTCACCGCCTGCTGGCTTAGACCGAGCAGCAGCAGCTGCTTCTTTGCACTTCAGTTGAGGAGCAAAGATTATATCACTTTTATTCATATCAAATTATGCACATTCTTTGAGAATTATCTAGGACATAATAAGCAATGCCTTTTTCACGTTTTGATTTTAGGAAACTACATTACTCTTTAGAATATAGGATATGCTGTGATTGTGGAATCATAGGCACACTGTATGCCTTAATGACTCTAAGGTTGACAGATTTAGAAAAAAAAAAAAAGTATAAGGTTTCCAGTAAATCTGTGTATCAATAAACAATGCTTTATTTTTGTTAGTAAAATTATGTTCCAAGCAACATACTTACACTAAAAAAATTTGCTTCTTGTTCATCTGAAACTCAAATGTATCTGGGAGTCCTATATTTCTTCTGGCAACTCTACCCCAAGTGTGAATTCCAATTTTTCTACCAATTTCTTCTTGCTAGTTATTTAACCTCTCTGGTCCTTACCTACCTGGAAAATTAAAGTGACCATATCTATCTTGAATGACTTTTGAGATAACCAAATGAGAATTTTGTTTTTCTTTCCTGAGATGAATGCCAGGTCAGAAATAAGCTGAGCACACCTTTCAGCCTACAGGCATATTATAGTCAAGATAGGGTTAGACATATATTGTACTAACAATGTTCAACTCTCAATCTCCTCACGTGAGAAGTTGGTTTCTCATGCGTGCAGGATTCCACGTAGCTTCTCAGTAACCCAGACTGCCTGGGTCTGGTAGCCCCTCTTTGTCAGGCACAAGTGACAAAAACCCGGGCCAGCATGCTTCCACCTAGAAGTGATATACTTCACTTTTGCACACAGTTCATGAACAAATAGTTCATCCCATAGGCCTGCCCAGCTATAAAGGGGCAGCAAAGTATAATCCACATACGCCTAGAAGGAGAAGGGAACCAGCGCGGGTGAGTACTACAGGCATTTACCACAATATCTATCATACCAGAAGCAGTAAGAAAATCTGAACGTTAGATAAGTACTTGTTCCTCCCAGGGAAATCTCTTCCAGGATGTCACCTGTGCCTCCTTTCTTGAATGTCTCCAACGATATGGGGCTCATGGCTCATGATTAAAAATCTTCTTCTTTGTTGAACTCATTAAAATAGTGTCTACTTCCTAACAATTCCTAAAATTTGCTCTACTTTGTGGCCGTCACTGCCAATGTCTGCACTTTAGTAATCGGGCGTTTTCCCGCCAAATCGCGTCGTAACGGGAAGAAAGAAATCCAATAATGGTCTGACTTTGCAATGTCTATCTGAGTTGTCTTGCACATTTTCATTGTTGTTGAAATGCCAGGCCCTCCATATTTGACAGCTGTCTCTACTCATTTTTGGAAAAAACTCGTCTCCTGCGCTTTGGTATAAAAAGCGATATGACAAGTTTACTCGTTTCCCGCAAAAAATGTGTAAAAAGAAAAGAGAAAACAACAGCTATAGATATAAGGCAAAAATTAAGAATGTATGATTATTTTAAGAATGAAGAATAAACAGGCACTTGAAAAATAGAAAAGAATAGATCACTTTTGAAGGCTAAGAATGCTTAGTGAGCATTACACTATATAATCAGTCAATTAGAGTTTCCTTTTCTTAGACATTACTCTTCAGAAGGTGGGATAGGGGTATATGCAGGGGGTGGTTTATTGCCTTTCTTTTTGCTTTGTGTTCTGGTTGTGTGTTTGTTCTATTATTTTGAAAGGACAATTAATATGGAGGACTTGTAACTGCAAATAAAGAAACCTTACTTGTTTTGATAAATTTTAGGCTAAGCCTTTACATCTATTAGCCAGGTAGAAGTCCTTAGTGAACAACATATGATAAAATAAATAAATAACAAAAAAATACTGCAGCCCTAACCATTTTGGCTCAGTGGATAGAGCAGCAGCCTACAGACTCAAGGGTCCCAGGTTCAATTCCAGTCAAGGGCATGTACCTTGATTGCAGGCACATCCCCAGTGGGGAGTGTGCAGGAGGCAGCTGATCAATGTTTCTCTCTAATCGATGTTTCTAACTCTCTATCCCTCTCGTTTCCCTTCTGTAAAAAAAAAAAAAATTTAATAAAATATATTTTTTAAAATACTGCATTGATGGCATTGCCTCTGTTTAAGGACCTGACTTTTTTTAAATTCATGGGTGAAAATAAAGATAGGAATACATATTTAATATATACATTCCATAAATAGAGAACATAAATTATTTTGTAACTAGATTACTATGCTTTCTCTATTCAAAAGAAAGTTCTATTTGCTTCCCATCTGATTTTTCCTACTGATTAGTATCTGGGCTTAATTTTCTTTCTCATCAGTTTCCTATTTTGTTTAGACCTTTCATTCATGTTGGAGAAAAATCATTGAGCACTTTGGGAAAAAAAACAGAGCTTTATTTCTACCGGACCAACTTTTAATTCTGCACGAGAAAATAATCTACTAGTAGAGCTCATTTCTGATTGTGGGAAAAGACTCAATAATGACTGAATAAAAGGGGACTCAGCACCTGGAACATTACACCACAATTAGGCAAGCAGTTCAATATTAAAAGGTTATAGTTGGTAATTGTTAAGACATGACATTAACACAGCTCATAAATGAAACTTTCTGACCCTATCAACCAATTTCTCAGTCCCTCATATAACAGTTGATTGCTTATTTATAACTAGAGGCCCAACGCATGAAATTCGTGCAAGGGGCTTGACCCTCACAGCCCCAGCTTTTGCTGGAAGGTCATTCGGCTGTCTGACCTAATTAGCATGTTATGCTTTTATTATTATAGATTCCCTCAGTGTCCCCTCCATCTCTCTGCCCTGCCTACCATTGTCTTGTTTATTTCAAACTGTCTGATAACAGAACCACAGTCAGTTGTAGGGTTGTGAAAATATTGCTAGAAATGGGACTGAGTAAACAATTATTTATGGGTTCACAAGAGTAAGTTACTTTAGTTTTATGAACATCTATGAATAAGGATCTCTACCCTATATAGTCAGTGTGATGATTAAGTAAAAATTATATTGCAAATTTATAACTTAAGTTATTGCCCCCAGTATTGTAAGTACTCATGGAGTGTAAGTTCCTTACACTTTTTAATGTCCACAAAGACAAAATGTTTCATAATAATTGATTAACTATCAATAGCCTAGGCAAAAAAGTTATTAAAGTCATGAAACAAACAAAAACCAAATACAGAAATTGAGACATGGAAATTAATGTTTCCTTGGATGATATAATACATGAAATAAGCAGGGTTAAAGTTATTTAGTGTTAAAGTTATTTCTGTAACAAAAGCAAAAGACTTTCCTAATAGTGTGTAAATAAGCACTATTTCTAGAATCATGCTTAAGAATCTCATAAATATCGTACACAGGTAAGAAGTCACTGTTGACATTAACAAAGCCTTTTTTGTAGATCTCAAGAATTTCTAGATGCCAAGAGAAAAGATGTGAATCTAAAGGCACCACATTTCGAATGAGCAGCATTACAGACTATACTAAGACCTCTCCCACGTGACCCATAAGAAAAACTACACATTTTTTCCTGCCACTCTTCTCTGTGGATATGCATTTCTGCCTGAAGACTACCACGTCCTACTGCTCCTCTCACACTGAACATGCCAGGAAAAACAATCGAGTGCGGAAATCCTTTTCTGTCACTGCTAGCACCTGTGACCCTCGGCTGTGACTCTTATGTGAAAGAGGAGGGCGGTAGTGACTACTCAACTGATAAGATGACTCAAAGACAGAACTTATGTTAGTCATCTGCTTACTTTATACTTAGGTGATGCTTCTCAACCACGCAGAGCTCACGGAGGACCAGCGATGGAGAGCCTGAGGGCGGCTTCTCTAGTCTATCACATGTGCTGGAGCTCCGCTGCTGGAGTGGACACACCCTCCTGACTGAGTTCTCCACAGACACTTCTCAGCAACCCCTCCACACCCTCCCCCTGCTGCATGTCTCTCTCTCCTCCAGCACTGCAATGCTGCCAACTTGTTCAGCCCCTCCCCCTGTGCTATAACTTCTGATGCCCAGTCCCCATGGTGCATTATTAAATGGAGAAGGGAGGAAGATGAAGGTAAATTTGGTTCTGGAGAAGAGGTGGAAAAGGCAGGGGGTCTCTATCATTGTCTGCCTTCTGAAAGGTTATTTCCAAAATAACAAGACACCCTTAATGGGAGTATTAGCAAATGTTGGTTGTCTCTTCAAACTTCTTAAGAAGAAAGGAAGGAAGGGAAGGGAAGGGAAGGGAAG
>PVJC01030647.1:0-21075 GCA_004026665.1 Murina feae
CACAGCCTCAGGTCCCCTGGCCTGGGGCCAGGGCAGGGGGCATGGCTTGAGGTCCTCTGGCCTAGCACCAGGGAAGAGGGTGCAGCCTGAGCTCCTCTGGCCTGGTGCCAGGGCCGGGGGAGCAGCCTGAGGTCTCCTGTCAAGCCCTGTGGGTGGAAGGCACGACCTGAGGTCCCCTGTCAAGCCCCATTCAGGAGGTGGGTGGGCAAGCGGCCTCAGGTCCCTGCTGATTGCTCCTTAAGGCTCGTTATGGGAGCTTAGCCTCAGCTGTGGATGCAAATTGACCAGAGTGATGGTCAATTTGCATATTCCCTCTTTATTATATAGGATAACTCCCCGCAGATGGGACTGAGAACCTCTGTATGAAGCCTTGAAACCAGAGGAGTTAGGCCTTGCACTGGAAGGCAGTAGAAAGCACTCTAAGTCCTCAAAGTGAAGAGGTAAGGGATGACACTCAGCCTGTTCACTTCAACACTGGGTGGCATTCATCACTGGACGGAGGCAGTGACAGAACCATATCACACACCCCTCGCTGTTAAATTATCCTTCCCCATTCTCGGATTCCTCCAACCAGAGGAGGAAGTCAACATTGCCGTGTGGTTTCATTTATTCCACACCAAGGCCTCCAGGGTTAGGAACCATCCTTCCTGGAGTCTCTAACTCGTAACTTCTCCAGACATTACAAATGCTTCCTCTAGATGGGGTGTTCCTGCCTCTAGGGGGCACTGTGGCTGGGGAGATGTCAAAGCAGCAGGTATTCAGATTGTTAAATAACCTGAAAGTTTGCTTGCTGGAATTTTCCTTCCTTAGGTTTTATTTTTATTTTATTTTTTAAATCCTCAGCTGAGGATATTTTCCCACTGATTTTTAGAGGGAGTAGAAGAGAGAGGGAAAGACAGAGAGAAATATTGATGTGAGAGAAACACATCAATTGATTATCACCACGACCAGGGCCTAGCCTGGGGAGGAGCCTGCAACCAAGGTATGTGTCCTTGACCAGTATCGAAGCCAGGACCCTGGGTCTGCAGGCCGACGCTCTATCCACTGAGCCAAACCGGCTAGGGCTTAAAAGGTTTTAAATTCAAGTCAAAAATCAATATATGAATGTGATATTAAGAAAGCCAACACACGCCTTAGCTGGTTTGGCTCAGTGGATAGTGTCAGCCTGCGGACTGAAGGGTCCCAGGTTCAATTCCAATCAAGGGCACATGCCTGGGTTGCAGGCTCAGTCCCTAGTAGTGGGCGTGTAGGAGGCAGCCGATCAATGATTCTCTCACATCACTGATGTTTCTATCTCTCCCTTCCTCTCTGAAATCAATAAAAATATATTAATTTAAAAAAAGGAAAGAAACCCAACCCATGTTTTTTTCATATTGCAGTAAATTTTTAAAAAATTAATGATTGCAGCCCCGGCCAGATGGCTAAATTGATTGAAGTGCCATCCAGTGCACAAAAGGGTTGCAGATTCCATTCCTGGCCGGGGCACATAACCAGGTTTTGGGTCAATCCCGTCAGGGAGTGTACAGGAGGCAAACAATCAGTGTTTCTCTCTCACATCAATGTTTCTCTCTCTCTCCTTTCCTCTCTTGCTAAAATCAATAAGAACAGTGCTAGCTGGTTTGGCTCCGTGAAAAGAACATTGACCTGCGGACTAAAGAGTCCCAGGTTTGATTCTGGTCAAGGGCACACGCCCAGGTTGCAGGCTTGATCCCCAGTAGGGGGCATAGAGGAGGCAGCCAATAATTCTCTCATCATTGATGTTTCCACCTCTCTCTCCCTCTCCCTCTCTAAAGTCAATAAAAAATATATATATTTTAAAAATCAATAAAAACATATCATTGGGTGAGGATTTTAAAAGTATTTGAAAAAAGTTAAAAAATAAAAATTTCATTAACATTTATTTTTGTCCATAGAGGCTATACGTCACACTGTGCACTAGCTATATAGTGTGAGTTAGGACTCCCTTCATTGCCCACAAATCATAGGATGGACAACACAATCCTTATTTTACCTAAAAAGACATTATTCCTAGAATTTGCTTTAAAACACTGTCAAGTCCTGACTGGTTTGGCTCAGTGGATAGTGCGTTGGCCTATGGAATGAAAGGTCCCAGGTTCAATTCCGGTCAAGGGCATATACTTGGTTGCGGGCACATCCCCAGTGGGGGGTGTACAGGAGGCAGCTGATCGGTTTCTCTCTCATCGATGTTTCTATCCCTCTCCCTTCCTCTCTGTAAAAAAATCAATTAAAAAAAAATATATATATATATATAAAATAAAATACTGTCAAAAGCCCAGCCTGTGTGGCTCAGTGATTGAGTATCGACCTATGAACCAGGAGGCATAGGTTTGATTCCCAGTGAGGCACATGCCTGGTTTACTGGTTCAGTCTCCAGTATGGGGCGTGCAGGAGACAGCTAATCAATGATTCTGTCATCGTTGATGTTTCTCTCTGTCTCTCCCTCTTCATTCCTCTCTGAAAGCAGTAAAAATATTTTTTTAAAAAACATATATATAATAACATACTGTCAAAAAATAGGGTAAAAGATACTAGTAAATTTCTTTAAAAATCAATAAAATATTGTTATCTGGAGAATCCAGGTAGATGGGATGTGAACTATTATTCTCTCTACTTTTATATATACTTGAAAATTTCTATTTATAAAAAAACTAAAATGCCACTGAGGCATGAGAATGTAGAGTAAGAAGCAGTTATTTTCACTTTAGATAAAAGACAGGTCAGAGGAAAGCTACACTGGAGCTGGGCACTATTACTATATCATTAATTAAATCATTATGTCATACTAGAGGCCGGGTGCACAATCAGGACCAGCAGGCTGGGGGAAGGGACCACGGCAGGTTGGCTGTGGAGCACACTGACCACCAGGGGGCAGCTCCGGCGTTGAGCATCTGCCCCCTGGTGTTCAGTGCTTATCATAGCTACCAGCCGGTCGCCTAGTCGGTAATGGTCGCTTAGGCTTTTATATATATAGAAGATAATTACTAATTATTGGATGCTTTGTTATGTGCAGGCACTATGCTAAGCAGTCCAAGTACATCCTCTCTGATCCAATGTTTCCCAAAGTAATGTGCAAACCATCTACAACAAGATCTCCTAGGATAACTTTATTTTTTTGAATTAAAAAAAAAAAGTATTTTTATAGATTTCAGAGAGGGGAGAGGGAGATAAAAACATCAGTGATGAACTCCTAATTGGTTTGACTCAGTGGACAGAACATCAGCCTGCGGACTGAAGGATCTTGGGTTTGATTCCAGTCAGAAATACATGCCTGGGTTGTAGGCTCAATCCCCAGTGGAGGGCGTCCAGGAGACAGCCAATCAATGATTCTCTTTCATCATTAATGTTTCTATCTCTCTCTCCCTCTCTGAAATCAATAAAAACATGTTAATACTTCTGTCAAAAAAGAAAACACTAATGAGACAGAATCATCTCTCAGCTGCCTCTTGCACGCCCCCTACAGGGGATCAAGCCCGCAACCCGGAAATGTGCCCTGATTGGGAATCAAATCTTGACCTCCTGGTTCATAGGTCGACACTCAACCACTAGGCCATACTGGCCGGGCTATTATTTTAATTTTTAAAAATTGAGATACCTTTTAAATGTATTTAGTCCTGAGCCTCATCTAAGACTTTTTTTCCAAAGTAGAACCATTGCAGGGTGAAGGACTATCCCATGACAAAGCCCCAAGGCAATTCTACATTTTTTAATTATTCAGGTGATTTATAAGCACAAATTGGAAAGCTACTCCTCTACCCCTGAGGATCACCCTCCAAGAGAGAACTTAACTCCCCGTGCAAATGAACAAGCTCATCAAGGAGACAGGAGTGGTGGTGCTGAAAGAAAGCGCAGTGCTAGCACCATCAGTCTCCAAAGGCTACAGTTCCACAATGCCAGCCCTCCTGTCACAGCCCTGAAGGCGGAAGTGGGAACTCCCCAAATCCCCAACTGTTTATAGCTAAGAGGGGAGTCTGCTTTGGAGAGTGATGAAGTGGCTGCGCGTCTCACCTGTTCGTGATCCAGCATGGTCAGTCCTTTCACTCCTGCCAGGATGAGATTCTTGGCAATTTCAGCCCCGAGCCCTTTCATGCCGACGAGAAGTACCCGGGAAGCCCGCAGCCTGTAATGCAAACATTGTTAACTGGATGACAGAGAAGAGCAGAAACTCGCCAAATCACTGAACAAAACAACAGGGCAATAATTTCAGTTTTCATTCACTGCACTGAAGCAGCACAGCCTCAAAACTAGAAAAGAGAGGCTCCGATCCATCCTGCAGAGCTCATTCGTTCAACAAGTATTTGTTGAGCACCTATACCAGGCACCTCTCTAAGGTGTGGAAATAAATCAAACATAATCCTTACCCGTCTGTAACTTATACTTTGTGAAGAAAGCAGATCAACAAGAGAGTATATAGGGTGGGTCAAAAGTAGGTTTTACAGTTGTTCATATGGAAAAAAATACAAAATTAATAACAATACAAGAATAAACTGTGTTTCAGGTACTCACATTCTAAATTTACTTTTGCCTCACCCTGTATATTATGCCAAAAATTGATGAAAATCAAGCATGATGTGATCTAGATGGATGGAGGATGTCATTTTAGTCAAACTCATTGAAAAGGCCTTTCTAAGGAGGTGTTGAGCACAAATAAAAATGAAATAAAGGATGAATATACAGATATTTGAGAGGAGAGCATTACAGGCAGAGAAAACAGCAAGAGCAAAAGCCCCGATGCAGGAGTTTGTGGCACGTTTCAGGGAGAGGAAGAGCAGTGAGCAATGGGGAAACTAGTAGGAAATTAGGTTGTAGACAGAACCAGGGGCTACATCATGAAGGCTCTCACAGGCATCATAAGGTTTCTGGATTTTATTCTAAGCCTGATGAAAAGCCATGGGGTAGTGGGGTCTGGAGGGGAAGAGTATCAGGGTTAAGGTGAGAGGATGAGGGCTTAGACTAGTATGATAGCAGAAGAAGAGATGGGAAGGGGTACTACAGAAGCTATAACACGCAAAAACGTGGCAGCATGAAAGAGGGTGTACCAAGGAAATCTAAGTATCATTCTAAGTATCATGTGACAGAAGACGCGGCTAACAGAAGGTACAGAGGTTGGGCTATCCCAAGAAGTCTAGACTTAACTCTGAAGTCAGTGGGAGACAGTATATAGGTCTACAATATCTTATTTGAATTCCCTTGGAGGGGAGGAAAACATATAAAATTCCCATATATAGTGACAAAATAAAGGCACAAGTTCTTTTCAATGAGGAAACAGAGAAAAAATTCCTCAAAGCACAAGTGTTTCAGAATCACAATTTTTGATTTGAAAAAGGAATAAAGAGTATGATGTCATATAGGTACTGAACTAACAGAGCCATCGCTTTGTAAGGTATATAGATGTCTAGCACTGTTATACACTGAGACTAACATAAACTTGTATGTCAAATGTAACTGAACACTATCTTTTTAAAAAATACAAAATAAAAAAATAAAGTGCTCCTTCATTGACATTAAAAAAAGGAAATAAAAGAGTTTATATCATATATTATGAAACAACCCCATCAGGATCTTAGCACCCTGTAATTAAACTCGTTAATATTTCTGCAGTGAATATATGACTATTCACACGGAAAAGGATAAGTAAGAACTAAGTACAGCCTCACATAAATTCAAATTCTGCTGAACAATGAGTTTGCTCTTAATTTATGAAATGAATCCATTCTCAACAAGTACCAGTATTGGGAAAAACATGCAGAATTATTTTCCAACTAGGGGCCCGGTGCACAAAAATTTGTGCACTGGGGAGGTCCCTCAGCCCCACCTGTGCCCTCTCGCAGCCTGGGACCCCTCAGGGGATGTCCACCTACTGGCGTGCCTGGCCAGCCTGGGTGAGGGGCTGATGGCTATTTGCAGGCTGGCCAAGCCCCCCAGTGTGAACGTTACCCCATTGGGGTGTGGCCAGCTTGGGTGACGGGCTGAGTGCCGTTTTCAGTCTGCCCACAGCTCCCATTGACCCAACGTCCCAGCAAGGCTGGCTGGAATCAGGTTTCTGAGGTTTATTTATCTTCTATAATTGAAACACTGTTGCTTTAAGCCGAGGCCTAGGTAGGTAACGAAGTCTCTTGTTTGCTTCAGCTCCGTGGCTTCTATAATTGAAACAATGTTGCCTTAGTAGAGGCCCAGCCAGCCTAGGCAGACAGTTTACTCCAGGTGCAAGGGAAGCCTCCTGTCTGATCTAGTTCCGTGGTGGCTGGCCTCCATCTTGGCTGGATTAATTTGCATACAGCCGATCTGATTGGTTGGTGGGCGTGGCTTTGTTGGTGGGCTTTTATTAGATTAGATGGTTCTACTAATTATGGATGTTGCATATAGACTAGAAGTCTTTAATGAGAATGTGGCTGAGTCCTGCGCTAGTTCTTGGTGCTTGCAGACTTGCGATTTTCTTCGCTGATACAGTCAAAGGATAAGATGGGGGAAAAGGGAGAATATTGACAATATTTCCCTCAAAGGGATATGTCTGGGTCTCAGTTTCTCCATTATTGCTTTCGATCTATGGGCCCTTTCACTGCCAATCACAGGAGAGCAGACACAAGCCTTCAAGGGACAATTCCACTTCACCAGAACAGGAGACAGCTGAGAAAGGGGCTTACAAGAGGCAATGAGCAGGTCCTTTATCAGAGATGTAGAGCACCACACCAATGGAAAAGAGAAGGAAGGAAAACTATTTGGCTTTCCAGAGGAGCCCTAATCCCTCAAGAATCAGCAAATATAATCAGCAATGTTTCCTAAAAGAATATAGTACACATATCAAAGCAGCCTTCTACCTGGCCTCCTTGCTCAGAAAGGTTGAGCACCCTAGCATTTAGCTGTACCTTCCAAGCCTCTGCTATCCCTGTGATTCTACGAGCCCTCCCAGCACCTGGCCCTGACGCTGCTGCACTTGGAACTCCAGGTTCTAAGTTCCCTTTCCGTCTGAGTGACTGGGTTTTCTGCTGTCTGGCTGCTCCAGTACCTCAAAGATACAGCCCTGCTCTCGTCTAGGAATCCATATCTTCAAACATTACCAATGGGCTCCTAATCTCCACACCCACTAACTTCTCAGACTCTGTTCTTCTTGATATTCCTTCAGCACAGGCACTACGGATCACTCCTGCCTCTATGTCTGAAGACTTGGGTTTGAATTCTGGCTCTGCAACTTCCTACCTGGCTGGCTGGCCTAAACAATCTCTCTCAACTTCAGTTATCCACCTGTAAAATAGGGATACTAACTCTGACTTAAGGGTTTTTAATCTCAACAACCTGGTAAAATGTGTATGCAAAGCCATCTAGCATAATCCTCAGCATGTAACAGATACTCAGTTTATGTTATTTGAATTTATTAAACTTCTCCCTAATCCCATTGCGTTAATTACAAATGGCTCAGTAAAGGGTTCATTCTGATTAAAAACAAAACACACACACACACACACAAATATAAAACTGACAAAGAAATCTAAAGCTGGCACTTAAAGCCATTCAGTATTGGCTAGCTCTGACTTGCCCAGCCTTATCTCCCACTACTATCAAATTACTTTACTCAATCCCAAACATCCCTCAGTTTTCCACCTGAAAACTTTATTTTTTTTTATATGCCTCTATTTTCACTGATTTCAGAGAGGAAGAGAGGAGAGATAGAAACATCAATGACGAGAGAGAACCACTGATTGGCTGCCTCCTGCACACCCCTCCACGGGGGAATCTAGCGCCCAACCTGGGCATGTGCCCTGACCGGGAATTGAATCGTGACCTCCTGGTTCACAGGTCGATGCTCAACCGCTGAGCCACACCAGTCGGGCCACCACCTGCAAACTCTAAATCACAATATTCCACTCACCTGAAATGCACCTGCTCTTCCTCTCTATGCCCAGTCAAGCCTTTCCCCAGACTTCAAACCCCAACTTGCGTGCCATTTCCTCAGCAAGTCCTTTCTTACGGCAGACTCGAATGCTCTCTCCTTCGAATTCACAGCAAATGCCACATATAAACGCCTCTGATAAGTCACATATAGCCACGTGCCCTCTCCATGATCCCCACATCCTGTGGAGCTCTTCAAACTCTGCGAGTTTTGTTTTTTTTATTCAAGTGACATCACCACTGATCTTCATGTTTATGTTGTTAATCCTTAACCATGCCAGGGGCCCCGAGATTACAGCTTACTTATGGCTCAATTACATGAAAAGCACTTAAAATAGTACCTGGCATAGAGTCAGCATTTAATGAATGTCCGCCATTACTATTCATACTCTGACACAGCGATTCCCCTTTTAGGAATCAATCCTACAGAAATATTCAAGTGGTCACAAAAGTCATGTACAAACATATTCACAGCAACATCGCCCACTTGCTTCCCTCTACCTCCACAGTGTCTGATCTGAGCCACCATCATTTCTCGCCCACAAAACTCAACAGTCTCCTACCCAGCCGCCCCTGTTCACACTGTCCCCATCTCAGGCAAAGAGATAGGACTCTGGGTGGCATTAGTTGTTCTCCCCAAACTTTTCACATGACCCATCCTTTAGATTCCAGCTCAACTGTCACTGGTCACATATTCCAAAATAATGTCCACTCCCTCTTCAATCTGGAATTATGCAAATTGCTTATATTCATTGCCTGTTCTTCCATCAAAATGTTAACTCCAGCCTAGATATAGTGATGATTATAAAACGTAAATTTCAGAAACCACTACATTCCTAGCAGTTTTGACTGTGCTTGGCACTTATACTGTTGCTCAAATACCTGTTGAATTAATGGACATAATAGATATTACCAAAACAAGCCCAAGTGTCCATCAGCAGAAATACATGTCTGGCATGTAATTGAAGACTCACTATGGGCCAAGCACTGTTCCAAACTCTCTGCTGTGATTTAATCCTCATGACAATCTTATCAGCTGGTACCTTGTTATCCCTATTTTACAGCTGAGAAAACAGACACAAGTCAACTAGCTGAACCAAGGTTACGCAACTGGAAGTGGCTAACAGGAGCCAGCAGGTAAGGGCACAATAAGGCAGAGCTATTAGGATGGTAGCTCTGGATAGCCTAAGAAGATGGCAGCTTAGGGAAACACCCACACTCGCTGCTTCTCACGACCCAACAAAATTACAACTAAAAGACAGAACTATCATCCAGAACCACCGGAAAGCTTGCTGAGTGGCAGTTCCACAACTAGAGAGATGAAGAAAGTGCACTGAGACTGGTAGGAGGTGCAGACTCGGAAAGGACTGGCATCTGGGTGTGCTGCTTTTTTAATCGGGAAGAAGATACAAGCTCCTGCTTGTTCTGAACTCCAGTTCCAGGTGAGACCCTGAGGGACCCAGACACATACGGGAGAAACTGGACTGTCTTGAATCAGGACAGGAACTCGAGGGCGGCCTTCTCTCAGAGGTGCTCTCAGCGATCATTGTTCCTGCGATCATTATTCCTGCGCAGGGACCTCTCCAGAGCAAGGCTGACTGGCAACCATTGCTGTTTGCTCCACCCGGGTGATTCCCTAAGACCCGGTCCCACCCAATTTAAAACCCCACCCAAGCTGTGCGCAGCACCTTTTGCATATAAATTGTCCTTTCTCAGCCTAAAACCTGTCAAACAAGCAGCAGCTGGGTCAGGGAGTCCCATAGCAATCAATCCAGCAGCAGCAGCCTGCCTTGCTACACAGCTGGGCCTCCTATGGGCACTTCCAAACCCAATACAAAGAGGAGGAATCTGCAGCTCTCTTTGTAGCTCCTGCTGGATGGCCAGAGGCAGGGGCTGACTTTGCACCTCCTTGGAGATCCAAGAGCCAGTGTATCCAGTGGTCATTGTGAGACCATACCCAATTATAACTCTTCACATCCATGAGACACACTGAGGGGGCAGACTCAGGGAGCACCAAAGCCTCAGAAGCAAGTCTTGCCCCATAAGGGTGTCTCCTGCACCAAAGCTCTCCCACCATAGACACAGCTGGTCCTCACAGCCAATTGGCCTGGAGGTCAATTCCTCCCAGCGATACCAACAGCAATCAAGGCTCAACTACAGCAAGACTGTGCACACAGCCCACAAAGGGGTGCACCAAGAGTGTCCACCTCAGGTGACTGGGGAGGCTGAATCACTGGGCCCTATAGGACACCTACCACACAAGGCCAGTCTATCAACACAGGGAAGCACCCAAAATGCAGAGACAAAGAAACAGATCACAAATGAAAGAAATGGAGGAAAGCAAACTACTGGATATAGAGTTCAAAACCATGGTTATAAGGTTACTCAAGAGTCTTCTAGAAACCGCTGAGGAACTTAAGAGAGACCTTCAAGAATCTTAGTGAGAATGCCAAAAAAATGGAAAAGGACCAAGCAGAAATTAAGCATACACTGACTGAAATAAAGAATAATATACAGAGATCCAACAGCAGACTAGCAGGCGTTCTCAAACTACGGCCCACGGGCCACATGCGGCCTTCCAAGGACATTTCTTCGGCCCGCCAGGTGTTTTTGCCGCCTTGTTTTTTTACTTCAAAATAAGATATGTGCAGTGTGCATAGGAATTGTTCATAGTTTTTTTTTAAACTATAGTCTGGCCCTCCAACGCTCTGAGGGACAGTGAACTGGACCCCTGTTTAACAAGTTTGAGGAACCTTAACTGGTTTGGCTCGATGGATAGAGCATTGGCCTGCGGACTGAAGAGTCCCAGTAGGGGGTGTGCAGGAGGCAGCTGATGGATGTTTCTCTCTCATCGATGTTTCTAACTCTCTATCCTTATCCCTTCCTCTCTGTAAAAAATCAATAAAATATATATATTTTTAAAAAAATAAAAAGTTTGAGGCCTCCTGGACTAGAGGATCCCAAGAATCAAGTCAAAGATTTGAAATACGAGGAAGCAAAAAACACCCAACTGGAAAAGCAAAAGGAAAAAAGAATACAAAAATATGAAGATAGTGCAAGGAACCTCTGGGACAACTTCAAGCATACCAAAATCCGAATTATAGGGGTGCCAGAAGAAGAGCGAGAGCAAGATATTGAAAACCTATTTGAAGAAATAACGACAGAAAATGTCCCCTACCTGGTGAAAGAAATAGACTTACAAGTTCAGGACATGCAAAGAATCCTAAACTAGAGGAATCCAAAAAGAACTATACCAAGACACATCATAATTAAATGCCAAGGGCAAAAGACAAAGAGAAAATCTTAAAAGCAGCAAGAGAAAAAGTTACCTACCAGGGAGTACCCATACGACTGTCAGCTGATTTCTCAACAGGAACCATGTAGGCCAGGAGGGAGTGGCAAGAAATATTCAAAGTGATGAATAGCAAGAACCTACAACCAAGATTACTCTACCCAGCAAAGTTATCATTTAGAATTGAAGGTCAGATAAAGAGCTTCACAGACAAGAAAAAGCTAAAGGAGTTCATCACCACCAAACCAGTATTATATGAAATGCTGAAGGGTATTTCTCTAAGAAGAGAAAGAAGAAGAAAAAGGTAAAGATAAAAAGTTACGAACAACAAAATGACAACAAATACATATCTATCAACAAGTGAATCTAAAAATCAAATGAATAAAAAATCTGATGAACAGAACTGGTGAGTGTAATAGAATTAGGGGCATGAAAATGGAGCATATTGACAATTCTCGAAGGGGAAAGGGGTATGGGGGTGCAGGAAGAGATTGGATAAAGAGCTTACACCTATGGATGAGGACAGTGGGGGTGGACGAAGGCCCGGGGTGGGGTGGGAACCGGGTGGAGGGGAGCTATGGGGGGAAAAAGAGGAACATCTGTAATAATAATGTGAACAATAAAGATTTAAAGAAAAAGATGGTAGCTCTGAGGCCATTCAGCCCTGGTGCATGCGTGCACACATGCACACATACACGCATACACACACACAATGGAAAGCTAGGCAGCTATTAAAAAGAATAAGAGAGATCTGGCTGGTGTGGTTCAGTAGTTAGAGGATCATCCCATGCACCTAAGGGTCTTGGGTTTCACCTCCACTGGGGGTATGTATGGGAGGCAGCCTGGTTTCTCTCTCGCATCCATGTTTCTCCCTTCCTCTCTGTCTGGAATCAATGAAAACAAACAAACATATCCTCAGGTGAGGATTTAAAAAAGGATAAGATAATGTTGGCAACCTGGCTGGTGTGGCTCAATGGCTGAGCAGCAACCCAGGAACCAAGAGGACATGGTTCGATTCTCAGTAAGGGCACATGCCAGAGTTATGGACTCAATCCCCAGTAGAGGGCATGCAGGAGGCAGCCGATCACTGTTTCTATCCTTCTCCCTTTCTCTCTCTATAAAAAAAAGAGAGAGAACGATGGCAATTAACACTTATTAAACAGTGACTGTATGCCAGGCACTATTCTAAGCAATTTATATGTGCTAACTCTGCACATAGGTACTATTGCTACTCTCATTTTACATATAAGAAAGTCAAAGTGTGATAGACAAAATAATGCCCCAATCCCTGGGACCTGTCAATAAGTTACTGTACATGACCAAAAAAATTGCAATGATATTGTGATTAAATTAAGGGTTTTGAGATGGAAGATGACCCTGGATTATTGGAGTGGGTCCAAGTAATCATGAGTCCTTGTAAGAGAGAGGCAGAAGTCAGAGGAGATGTGGTAACAAAAGCAGGAGCCACAGGCAGAGAAAAGAGATTTGAAGATGCTACACTGCTGGCTTTGAAGATGAAGGAAGGGGCCACAAGACAAGGAAAGCAGGTGACTTCTAGACACTAGAAAAGTCAAGCACACAGACTCTTCCCTAAAGCCTCCACAGGGAGCAGAACCCTGCACACACCTTGATTTTAAGCCCACCACTGAAACTGATTTCAGACTCTGACTTCCAGAATGCTAACGTAATTTGTGTTAAGCCACCAAATTTGTGGCAATGGCTACAGCAGCAACAGAAAATAGACGGAGGCACCATTGAGGAACTTGCTGAAGATCACAGAGCTACTGAAAGACAAAGCAGTCTGGCTGGCATTGCTCTGTTGGTTGGTTATGATCCCAATGCCCCAGGAGATTGCTGGTTCCATTCCCAGTCAGGGCACATGACCGGGATTGTGAGCTTGATCCCCAGCAGGGGGTGTGCAGGAAGCAGCCAATCAATGATTCTCTCTCATCATAGGTGTTTTTCTCTCTCTCTCTTCCTCTTCCTTCCTCTGAAATCAATAAAAATTAAAATTTAAAAAGAGAGAACAGGGGAGACCAATGAAGAGAATGCTGAGGTGATCTGAGATGATGGGTGTGGCTTCAACTAAAAAATGAAGGGCCCTGATGTTACTCAGAGGTCAGAGGGTCGGCCCACGAACCAAAGGGTCTCAGGTTCAATTCCCAATCGAGGACATGTACCTGGGTTCCAGGTTCAATCCTGTGTGCAGATTTAAGATGTGTCTCTCTCCACTGATGTCTCTTGCTGTCTCTCTCTCAGCACCCCCTGCCTCCCTCCCTTTCACTCTCTCTAAAAATCAATGGGAAAATATCCTCAGGTGAGGATTAAGCAAAAAATAAAAGGAGAAAAAGTTAAGGCCCACTCATCATGTGTACTTAAATGTCGTCATAATCCATAATATAATTTAAGACTGCTCGCCACTGTGATCTGCTTCAGCAAATCTGTTCCTCCTAGTCTTCCTCATCCTTCTGAAGTCCCCACTCAGCCCACTGGCTCCTGCTTTACATTTGCCTTATTTATCTCAAGCTATTTCCTATGTGGTTTCCCTTCTTTAGTTGCTGGTAATTTATACTTGTCAAATAACTGTAGCTATAATTTACTAACTCCTTTCTGTGCTTAGGCATTACTCATGCATTATCTCATTTAGTTCTCCATAACCTTATAAAGTAGATTATATTATCTCTACTTGATAAATGAAAAAACTGAAGCATAGAAGTTAAGAGATGTATCCAAGATTACCTAGGGGGGAGGGGAGGCACTGGGGGGAGGAGGTAAAGGGGGATAAAATGGGAGATATCTGTAATATTGTCCTATGTAATAAAAGCCTAACATGCAAATTGTCCCCTCCACCGGGAGTTTGACCAGGACTGACTGCTCGCTATGACGTGCACTGACCACCAGGTGGCAGTGCAGAACACGGCAGGCATCACTGACACGCTGCCAGCCTGATGGACACAGAGCAGAGCAGCACTGTGGAGGGATGGTGGAGCAGGTGAGTGGGCAGTGCCACGCCAAGGCAGGTGTGAGCAGGGCCAGATCGCCTGCCAATCTGCCCTGCAGATGGTTCTCAGCAGCGCTGGCGGGGGAGGGAGCCAGGTGGGGAGGCCTGGCCCCAACTGATCAGCCCCCGATCGCCCCACAGACAGTGACCACCTGTGAGGAGCCCATCCCACACCCGTGCGGCCCTTCCAGGTGAGCCCTTCCAGGGGCCACAGGGGCCAGTTGGGCTCCCCTTGGGGTCACACAGGAGCTGGTCTGCAAGTCTGGCCGGGAAAGAGCGCGCTGCCTGCCCAGCTTCCATGCGCTGTCACTGGGCAGCCCAGAGGCCCATGCTGCACCCCGGCCTGCAGCATCCTGCCGCACTCACTGCATCTCCCTGTGGGCACTTGGGCGCCATGACTCAGGCAGAGGGGGGCACACAGGGCCCCAGAAGTCAGCTGGGACCTGCCTTTCCACACCAGATGCATGCCAGCCGGGACTATGGACCACACCCATGCTTGAATTTTGTGCACCAGGCCTCTAGTCCACAATAAAAAATACATTGCCCTAACTCAGTGGTTCTCAACCTCTGGCCCTTTAGATAGTTCCTCATGTTGTGACCCAACCACAAAATTATTTTCATTGCTACTTCATAACTGTAATGTTGCTACTGCTATGAATCGCCATGTAAATATCTGATATATAGGATGGCCTTGGCGACCCCTGTGAAAGGGTCGTTCGACCGCCAAAGGGGTCTCAACCCACAGGTTTGGCTCAGAGGAGACATTGGACTGTAGACTGGAAGGTCCCGGGTTGTTCAATTCCAGTCAAGGGTACATGCTTGGGTTTCGGGCTCGATCCCCAGTGGGAGGCACGCAAGAGGCAGCCAATCAATGATGCTCTCTGATCATTGATGTTTCTATCTCTCTCTCCCTCTACCTTTCTCTCTGAAATCAATAAAAATACATTGTAACATATATGTGTGTGTGTATGTGTGTGTATATGTATGTGTGTGTGAGTATATATATATATATATATATATATATATATATATTTAAAAAATAAAGAAATGCATCCAAGGTTAAATAGCTAAGATGTTCTTGGGCTGAGATTCAAACTCATCACTATCAACCACTAGAATAAATTAGTGCTTCCATGAAACTACCAGTACACAGTACATGTTCAGTCGCTTTAATGGCAAACAGGTGCCTATGGAACCAAATGAAGTTCCCCTGAACGGCCAGCAGTGTAGGGTAATGAGTGCTTGAAAATAGGGAAGTTTTTGTAGTCCCTCTTTCATAAAATCAAAATTTCAGTTAAAAAAGCCTTGAAGATTTAGTCACACTCACCCCTCCTTTGGCAGTTGTGGAGCATAAAGCCAAGAAACTGTGTGACTCACCCAAGGGCAAAGAGCTATTTAGCAGAGATGAGGATTTAACCCAGGTCTTTGGACTTCCTAGGTCTTTGCAATGTATAGTCATTTCACTCACTCGACAAATATCTAAATATCCACACACTTGTAAGCACTGGAAATTCAAGGGAGACCAGGAGAAACCCACACTCTAATAACTGGACATTTATAAACTGCTTGCCTAATGGAGTTTATAATCTACTTCCCTCTTTGCAGTCCCCCTCTTCCTGTCTTAGATATGGGGATAAATTCCCGTTGAGTGGGAGAATCAGACACGCCTTCGTTGTGAAAGGCAGCGCCACACGGCTGAAGCACACAGTCTGAGAGGGTACAGTGCCAGCTTTGGCATTCCCTTTATGTTGACCTGATTGAGACAATGAGGCCCTCCGGTGGAAGTTGAGCTGCCCTGGGAGGAGCAGTGAGTCTGAAGCCAGAGGCTACGAATCCAATCCTACTTCCATTCACTCGAGTGTGACGCTGGTAGAGTTCACTCCCTTCTCTGAACCTCATTCATAAGATGGACTATGCACTGCAGCGAGATGCAAACTGCCAAGCAACGGTGGAGAGGGCTGCAAAGGAGAGAGCCCATGCTGGGTAACAGAGGTGGCCTCAGCCCTATGGACAGAGCATTAGCCCGTGCACTGAAGGGTCCCAGGTCCGATTCTGGTCAAGGGCGTGTGGCTCGGTTGCAGGATCAATCCCCAGCCCGGTCAGGGGCCATGCAGGAGCAACCACTTGGTGTTTCTCTCTGTCTCTTCCCCTCCCTTCCACTCTCGCTAAAAATCAATAGAAAAATACCTTGGGTGAGCATTAACCAAAAAAAAAAAATTTTTTTTTAAATTTTCGAAAGAAATCTGCCCAGCCAGTGCAGCTCAGTGGTTGCACATAAACCTATGAACCAGAATGTCACGGTTCAATTCCCAGTCAAGGTACATGCCCGGGTTGCAGGTTCAATCCTCAGTAGGCAGCTTTCGGGAGACAGCCAATCGATGATTCTCTCTCATCATTGATGTTTCTATCTCTGTTTCCCCTCTCCTTTCCTCTCTGAAATCAACAAAAAATTTATTTTTTTTAAATAAAGCAATAAAAGTTCATCACTCTAAAAAAGCTGTTAAGGTCAGTAGTAGGACCTAACTAGAAAATCTTATAAAAAAATAAATAAATAGCCCTAACCGGTTTGGCTCAGTGGATAGAGCATCGGCCTGCGGACTCAAGGGTCCCAGGTTCCATTATCGGGTTTGGTTCCGGTCAAGGGCATGTACCTTGATGTACTCTCTCTCTCCCTTCCTCTCTGTAAAAAAATCAATAAAAAATATTTTTAAGAATAAATAATTTTAAATGATAGAAATCAGAAACTCTATATGAATAATCTCCAGATTTGGGGGGGGGTCACATTTCCCCCCAACTTCTCATTATTAAAAATTTCAAACATAAAAGAGGTAGAAAGTAGTAACATTTTGCTCTATTGGCTTCTACCCATATACATACACCACGGCACTTCACGCCTTTTAAGTGCATCTCTGGGAAAAGAACCTCCCTCACAACGATACTATTAGCACTTCTAGAAAATAATTCCCAACTATCATCCCTAATAGGCCCGAATATTCTAATTTCCCCCATTCTCTAAACAATGTTTTACTCTAGAAGTTTTCTTTTTGAACCAGGATCCCTGCATTTGGCTCCACCTCTTTTTTTAAATATATATTTTATTGATTTTTTTACAGAGGAAGGGAGAGAGATAGAGTCAGAAACATGGATCAGCTGCCCCCTGCACACTCCCCACTGGGGATGTGCCCACAACCAAGGCACATGTCCTTGACCGGAATCGAACCTGGGAACCCCTCAGCGCCCAGGCTGATGCTCTATCCACTGAATAAAACCGGTCAGGGCTTGGCTCCACCTCTTTACTCTTAATCTACAACAGTCCCTTCACTTGATTTTCACATCACACTGACTTCTGGAATAGAACCAGTGACACTGTCTTGTAAATGTTCCACCTTCTAGACAATGGTGCCCTTAATTTGTTCCTCTGTTCTCTAAAAGCATGATTACAGTAAAAGATACTGAGCAGGAAAACTTCAATGATGCATTGTTCTTATTTCCTAACATCAGAAGGCATATTATTAATAATCACTTCCAAATAAGTTTTTTACTTCTGTTTTGTTTAATGTTACCTTGGTCTTATGGGTTGTAAAAATTATTAATAATATTTTTAAATGAAGTAGAGTTATTCTTTCTGATGCTCAAATTGTCCCAAATTTGGCCAATTTTCTCGATTTTCAAATGTTGGCTGTAGAGAGCGGCTATAGGATTAAGCCTGGGACTGACCTATGGCAGAGCCAGAACAAGTCCCAGCCTGGAGGAGGTGCAGCAAGTGTTGCCAAAACAAGAACATTTGTATATGTGTTAATCTACCCTTGTTTGAATGAGACTATCAGCTTGCAGGCTAGGTCTCTGTGTCCTCGTCCAGGCATGGGAGATATGCTGAGCCCCAGCTGTATTCTCTTTGTCTTTAATCCTTCACCACCGCTCCTCAGGTTCACCCTTGGCCGTGCTGTAAAAACACTATGTGAACAATACAGCCCAATTTTTTTTTTATTAAGTGCAGATTTTCTCTTCGACCTGTTTTTTTATTTTTAAATATATTTTTATTGATTTTAGAGAGGGAGATAGAAACATCAATGATAAGAGAGAACCACTGACTGGCTGCCTTCTGCACACCCCCTACTGAGGGATCTAGCCCCCAACCTGGGCATGTGCCCTTGACTGGGATTGAACCCAGGATCCTTCAATGAGCAGGCGGATAACCAGCTAGGGCTACAAACCTAGGTTTTCTTTGTTTTTGTTTTTTTTAATATACTTTTTTGATTTTTTACAGAGAGGAAGGGAGAGGGATAGAGAGTTAGAAACATCCATCAGCTGCCTCCTGCACACCCCCCACTGGGGATGTGCCCGCAACCAAGGTACATGCCCTTGACCGGAATCGAACCTGGGACCCTTCAGTCCGCAGGCCGACGCTCCATCCACTGAGCCAAACCGGACAGGGCTCCAGCCCAGTTTTTAATCTGTAGACTGTCAGTTCTCTGGGAAGGTCCTTTTTGGTATTACTGCTCTCCCATCCAGTTCCCTGCCAGCCTTGGTCCAACATCACAGTCAGAAGCAAAACCGGAGCCAGAATGCAGCCTGGCGATTCCCAGGCCACCCTCCATTTCACACAAAGGAGCCCCAGGCCCCGGAGCTTTCCTATCCCCCCACCCCTCCACCCCTCCACCCCCACCCCGGAGTTCCCTGAGAGGCAAGTCAGTGTGCTTTGTGAGCATCCTTCCCGTCTCCACAAGGGCCCTTTCCACTCCAGAGCCTGCCATGAGCCTCATTTAAAAATGGCCATGAGAGGACTTTCTAAGTCTGTAAGGTTGTCTACAAATAGTTTCCTAATTCTAGATAACCCCTTCCTTCTCAGCCAACGCTTTCCAGGTTCTCCACAGGCTTTAGTACGTGCCCGCTCCTTCAGAATAACTCCCAGCTACCAAGAGCAGTCCCTGAACCAAGCAACCACCTCGGCCTTCAGACCGTCTCACTCATCCCCGAGTCCTGCCTCTCACAACCCACACGTGGACTCCTTCAGCAAGTCCTGTCCCCTCTGCCCTCAAAGATGTCCAGATTATGTATCTGGCCCTTCCCTAAGGTCCCATGCCCCACTACCTATGTCTCCAGCGGGTTATTGTAGTAAATACTGCAGTAGTCTCCCAACTGGAACCCTTACTGCCACGTCCGCCCACTTCGACCTATTCAAGAATGGTCCCTGTAAAATACAAATCAGATCCTGTCACTCCTACTCAAAACTCCCCAACACAGACTAAAAGATGAGGAGGCTGGTCACTCCGTTTGGTTCCAGCCGCCCTGTTTGACGGGCCACGCGGGCGCTGACCCCAGGATTTCACACTTGCTGTTCTGCGGCGGGAAGGTTCTCCCGGTGGCTTTTCCCTTTCACACAGGTCGGAGGCACAATGCGAACTGTTCAGAGGCCTTCCCCGGCCACCCTACCCAAACAGTTCTCGGCCGCAGCATCCTTGATTGATCCTCTGATCCTGCTTTATTTTTCTCCCTTGCACTTAACAGATTTTTTTAAATATATATTTTTATTGATTTCAGAAAGGAAGGGAGAGGGAGAATCACTGATGGGCCGCCTCCTGCACATCCTCTACTGGAGACTGAGCCCGCAACCTGGGCATGTGCCGGTGACTGGGACCGAACCCGGGACCCTTCGGTCCGCACGCCGATGCTCTATCCACTGCGCCACACCAGCTAGGACCTAACAAGAGATTATGTTTGTTGCCAACACGAGAGTGTAAGTTTCATGCGAGCAACGAGTTTGAGTTCAGGGATATATGCTCTGCCTAGAACAGTGATAGTGGAAGGTGCTCAGTAACCATTTGATCAGCCCTGACCGGTTTGGCTCAGTGGAATAGACCGTCGGCCTGCAGACGGAAGGGTCTCTGGTTCGATTTCGGTCAACGGCATGTACCGTGGTTGCGGGCACATCCCCAGTAGGGGGTGTGCAGGAGGCAGCTGATCCATGTTTCTCGCCCATCAATGTTTCTGACTATCCCTCTCCCTTCCTCTCTGTAAAAAAAATCAATAAAATATACTTAAAAATAAAATATGTATGAAAAAAAAACAATAATTATTTGATCCAATCAACTATTCCTCAACACCCCAAGTATGCATGCCCACCCTCCGCGTGCTGCCCTCTCTGGACACATCGCCATACCTAGACACAAGCAACCTCTGCAGGTGCCTCCAGCCCCCCTAGACTCCTAGAGCCTCAGCCTAGCCGTTTGGCGGAGTGGGTAGAGCACGGGCCTGCAGACTGAAGGGTCCCCATCCCATTCCCGCCAAGGGCACATGCCCCGGTCGCAGGCTCCATCCCCAGTAGGGGGCGTGAAGGAGGCAGCTGGTCAAACAGTGTCTCTCATCACTGATGTTTCTCTCTCTCTCTCTCTCTCTCTCTGAAATCAAACAATCAATAAAAGACTCCCACTAAAGCCCTGACCAGTGTGGCTCAGTGGATAGACCGTCGGCCTGCAGCCTGAAGGGTCCTGGGTTCGATTCCGGTCAAGGGCATGTACCTTGGTTGCGGGCACATCCCCAGGAGGAGGTGTGCAGGAGGCAGCTGATCGATGCTTCTCGCCCATCGATGTTTCTGACTCTCTATCCCTCTCCCTTCCTCTCTGTAAAAATAGCTATAAAATATAAATAAATAAATAAATAAATAAAATGCCTGGCTCCTTTAAAAAAAAAAAAAAAGACTCCCACTAAAAATAACCCCAAACGCTGGAAAACCCTCATTCTTTCAGATGGGCCCACCCCTGAGAAGCCACAAGCGTGCAAGGTGCATGTGAGCTTCGCCCTGTCTCCCCGGCGTCCAGCACAGGGCAGGTCCCCGCTTTCTAGTAATGAATGAACACGCCGCTCCTTCCATCCTTGC
>PVJC01030648.1:0-21080 GCA_004026665.1 Murina feae
CTTTTGATTGGGGTTCTCTGCGCCTCCTGGACTTGGAAGTCTATTTCTTTCACCAGGTGGGGGAAGTTTTCTGTCATTATTTCTTCAAATAGGTTTTCAATATCTTGCTCTTTCTCTTCTTCTGGTACCCCTATAATTCTGATGTTGGTGCGCTTGAAGTTGTCCCAGAGACTCCTTATACTATCTTCATACTTCTTGACTTTTTTCTTTTCTTTTCTTTTCTTTTTTGGCTTTTCCAGCTGGGTGAGTTTTGCTTCTTTATATTTCATATCTTTGACTTGATTCTTGCGATCCTCTCATCTGCTGTTGGATCTCTGTATGTTATTCTTTATTTCAGTCAGTGTATGCTTAATTTCTAGCTGGTTCTTTTTCATATGCTCGGGGGTCTCACTAAATTTATTGGCAGTCTCTAGAATATTCTTGAAAAGTCTTATAACAGTGGTTTTGAACTCTATATCCAGTCGTTTGCGTTCCTCCATTTCTGTCTTATGTGATCTGTTTCTTAGACTCCGCATATTGGCTTTCTGTGTTAGGTGTCCTGTAGGGCCCAGTGATTCAGCCTCCCCAATCACCTGGGGTGGACACTCTTGTTGTATGCCTTTGAAGGCTGGGTGCACAGTCTTGTAGTTATCACTGGGAGGTATCACTGGGAGGAAATGATCTGTGGGCTTTTCTCCTTGTTGTTTGGGGTTTGGATCTTTTGGAGTTTTGCCCCGGCTGCAGGCTGGCAGGCATACAGCTTGGGCGGGGTTGTAGGTGGGGTGGGGCGGGGTCTCAGAGTCACAGAGCGGAGCAACCCACAATGGCTGCTCTTCCACTGCTGAGTCTGCGCGCGCCTCTCAGTTCCCAAGTCTCCGCGCCAGTGATTCCTGCGAACAGTACTTGCAGAAAATCGCTAGTCTTCAGCCCCGCTGGCCTGCAGCTCGTGCTGCACTCTTTGCGACCCCGGGAGTCCACAATCTCCTCTCTAGCCATGAACCCGACCGAGCGCAGCCGCCGCTCCCCTTCACCCTCGCCGCTGCGCCTCCGTTCTGCGCGTCCCTCGGTACCTTTCAGTTTTGGTGCAGGGAGCTTCCACTCAGACTCAAAGCACTCCTTCTCTTGCTTTCTGGTTGCAAAGCCTCCCCTCCCTTGGTTCTGGAAGATGGCCGTTTACCTGTATAGTTGCATTCAAAAATATAGTTGTGGAGGCTGCGCAATTAGGTATATACCTCATGCCGCCATCTTGGTTCCCCCCTTTTTTTTGGTTTTAATATATTTTATTGATTTTTCACAGAGAGGAAGGGAGAGGGATAGAGTTGTAAACATCGATGAGAGAGAAGCATCAATCAGCCGCCTCCTGCACACTCCTCACTGGGGATGTGCCCGCAGCCAAGGTATATGCCCTTAATCAGAATCGAACCCGGGAGTCTTGAGTCCGCAGGCTGACGCTCTATCCACAGAGCAAAACTGGTCAGGGCAAGTTTCTTTTCTTATGGAAAAAGTTTGTAAAGGGTCTGCTGGGGTCTGTCTTTCAACTTCTTCTAGAAATGATTTCAAATGATTACAAAACCTCTATTTCAATTTCTGATGGAAATGGTCACAAAACTACATTTAATCAAATGACCTGAACTCCATGCAATGCCATTTTAACTTGGTGTCTAATAAGATGTATTACTGACAATAGCTTAGAAGTAGGTGGGTTTTTTTAACTGGTGTCTTTATTCCCAAATTTTTGAGAGATTTTTTTTCTCCCTAAAGGTAGTGGAGACTGAGACCTAAACATGACCCACACCTATCTGATATCTGAAAGTAAAACTTGCATCTTACTATCCAATGGTCCTTGAATGACTAAAAGCATCTCATATTTGCTAGTCCCTTAGAAAACAATCAAACTTTTTACTGTGATAAAAATCAAGAAATAGGATTTTGGAGGCCATGAGACCGCTGTGAGTAAATAATGCACTGTTCAAACTGAAGAAAGCTTGGAGTAGAGTCCTCTAGCTCTTAGAGACAGTACACTAGTGGGCTGGCCCATCATGGTCCCACCATTCCAACCTGTATTGACAAGACAAAAGTATGTGTCAGCTTTCAAAGTATGTGTCAGTCAGTTAAAATGTAATTAATTCAGGTACACCTTTATTTACCATGATGTGTGTCATAGACTACTGTGCAATGTTCTATTTATTTTTATAAAAACAACTAGAAGGAGATAGGAAATTCAAGAAGGTCTCTTTTGGGGAACTTCTGACAAGTTTCTTGTAGGAACCTTTGCATTCTGCTCAATGATCTTTTGAGAACCAGCCAGAACTCTGTTTTGTTTTTTTTTATTATTACATAAAGTTTTAGAAAGGTTAGTACATATATCTCTTTTCCCCCCTGCCCTTCCTCCAGTCTCCCCTACCCCCCAGTGTTTTGTGTCCATTGGTTATGCTTAAATGCATGCACCAAAGTCCCTTGGCTGTTTTATTATCTTTCCCTCTTAGTAGAATTTACCCAAATCCCTGTGGTAATAATAGTTCTGAAGGTGATTTGTTTCCTGGCCAAGCACAGTCAACAGGGACTCAACCACTGGACTTCTTGCTAAGGTCAAAATAGAGATAAAATTTTTAAAAATTGGCCAGATAACATCTTTTGGTTTGGTGATACCTGCCATTTTCTCCACAGTTTCTTAAAGACATCTTTGTATCACTAACGCTTTGTTTTCTGGGCTTTTCCTGGCAAATACTTTCTTAAAGGATTAACATATTGAAGATTCTTTTGCTTAAGAACCTGTTGGCTGGTAAATGCAAGTCTTACAATTCTTCTGTCAGACGTAGGGTACTAGTTACTGATTAGTAGGAAGGAAAGAGGTAGGTGTCGACTTGCCTGTCAGCAATTAAAATGTGATTTTTTTTCCAGCCCCTTTTGTTTATTTCAGTGGTACCAGCATCTTTTTGGTGGCCCAGATTCTTCCATTTTAAACATTCTTACAAACATCCAGCATCTCTGCCTTTACTGCACAATTGGGCATTTTATAGTTATTCTCTCAGATATGCCTTGTGTGCATGCACACCTGTGTATGTACAGAGATGTAAGAATGGCTCAAAGGGAATTACCATTGAAGTTCAGTATGACAGAGGCCTGCTTGGAAATGATAAACTTCTAGACACTATTTTAGGCTTCCAATATTTGCCCATCCAGCTTGTTGCACATTTCCTTTGCAATATTTTTATGAACTGGGATACCTAGGAAGGTTGCTCTCAGAGAAGCTGGGTGGGATGCAGCATCTACTTAGGTAAATGCTCAGAGCATGGTGTATAAATCTGCTATTTCCCCTGAAGAAACATAGTAAGATTTCTTTCTCAGAAATGTGTAGTGAACAGATGTACCCCAGAGTCTCAGTACTTTGGGTCCAATAGGACTCAGAGCAAAAATTTGAAATAAGTTTTCTGCCTTGTTACTGACTGAATTGTGTCCTTGTAAAATTCATATGTTGAAGTCCTAACCCCCAGTGCCTAACAATGTGACTGTGTTTGGAGATAGGGCCTTTGAGGAGGTGATTAAGGTCAAATGAGGTCATATTGTGGGCCCTAATCCAATATGATTCATGTACTTACAAGAAATGGAGAGTAGAACACAAGACACACACAGAAGAAAGACTAGGTGAAGGCACAGGGTGAAGACAGCTATCTACAAGCCAGAGGAGAGGCCTCAGAAGAAACCAACCCTGCTGACACCTTGATCTCAGACTTCCAGCTTCCAGGACTGTGAGACAATAAATATCTGTTGTCTAAGCTGCCCAGTTAGTGGTACTTGGTTATGGCAGTTCTAGCAAACTAACATACACCCTAGAAGGCAATCTTTGTTTCCAGAAGAAGAGCATATTGTCTTTAGGTGTTTGGTCCAAACCAAAATGCAAATTCTTAAAGAAATAAAATGAAGAAAATCAAACCCACGTCTACTGACATGAAAACTTCATAGACAGGAGTTCTGTGTCCCTTAGTGCCCCTCATTAATTACAGGGAAGCCCACTGATGCCATGTTGACTAACAAGGTCTCGATAGCTCTGTTTGTCTCCTGTTCATTCTCTTTTGTTTGCCCCTAAGACTGGATGCTCAGATTCCTCATATTACAGGGTATTGAGGACCCTCTGGCTGCCTGAGTCACAGCAACTGGTTGTTGTGAATGAGAAGAGAGATTTCCAAGTGGTAACTGTGTCTTAAAGAAAATCAAAGAATGGTCTAAACAGCTGGGCCTTTAGGAATTTCAAGATTTATCTCAAGAGCCTAATTGAGAGTTATGTTGCTGGTCAGTTTAAAGCCCATGATTAAGACTTTTTTGAATTAAAAATTTTGTTTTTAAATGAGCTGAACACACTATAATTGATTAGATGGATAATAGGCAGTAGATTCTAGTACTCTCTCCCCTGCCATCTGCTGACTTTATAGCTAAGAGATACAATTTCAGTTTAGCCAAGGCAGCTGGCTGCTGGGGTACAGCTTATAGACAGGTCCCGTTGTTTAGGTCCTTTATTATCTTAATGTCACCTTTGTTTATGTGCAAATTTTCCATTCCCAAGGATTTTAGCATATAGAGCGTCATAAATTTACAGAACACTGGAAAAATGAAAAACAAAAGGAAATCAAGCAAAAAAGCCTGATGTTTGTTTATACTCTGAAGGAGGATTTGTCTGTATTAGAGAGAAAGGAAAGAAGGAAGGAAGGAAGAAAGAAAGGAAGGAAGGATCGAAGGAGAGATTGGAGTTTTGGGAAGAGCATGGAACAAGTGTCAGGATGCCCAGTTGTCATGGCCTTGCTGTATGGTGCTGGGCATGTTCATTACACTTTCCTCATTGGTCACATCTTCCTTTTACCCTATCAACCTAGCAAAGCTGTGGTGTTAGTGAAAGGAAAGCATATGAAAATAAAGAATCATGTGCCAATTAATAGACTCCCGAGGTGTACAATTCCATTTCTAAGGCATCTCATTAATCTTTGATAAGTTTTAATGTCCAGTGGGAGAGAACTTCTCAGAGGGAATGAAAGCCCACAACACAGGAGCAGTGTGTGTGTAAGAAAGAGCTGTCTATCACTGAATTGCTTCTGACAAAGATCAATCCTGTGAGTTTTGATTAGGGCTTGGTGTGTTGGTGTAGCTTGAGCCTACTTTCTGAGAGCCTTCTCTCCCCAGGAAATGCTGACTATTAAGACCCCAGATCTCTTGGGAGAGAGATGATTTGATCTTCTAGTGGGAGGAATGACAATGACTTGTGAGATCTTCTACTCTCCAGTAGCTGATAATATAGCAGAGTAAAAGCCAGAACCCATCTGGCCCCACTTGGAAAGATTGCTGTTTCCTAAACTGCTAGATGGGACCGAGGATTTGGATTTAGATCTGGAAGCAACTACGTGGTCTGTTGAGAATTCAGAAAGTGATGACTGGATGACACTATAGCCTCTAATCAGAACAGCCATTCCTTGCCAGCCCAGCTAGAGAAGCTGTTGAATAATTCATGAGGACTGCCTTCAGCAATAACAATGGGAATGACCCAATCTGAAGTGCAAAGAATGGTAGGGAAGGAGCAGAGCCAACGTAAGGACGTTGTTATGGCTGAACGTTTGTGTCTTCCTCAGATTCATATGTTGAAGCCCTAACCCCAAGTGTGGAGATGGGGCTTCTAAGGAAGTAATTAAAGATAAATGAAGCCATAAGGAGGATCCAATAGGATAAATGTTTTTATAAGGAAAGACCCCAGAGTTCTCTCTTTCTTTCTCTCCTTGAGAGCCCTGAGGAGAGGTCATGTGAGGATATAGAGAGTAGGCAGCCATCTGCAATCTAAGGGGAGAGCCCTCACCACACACTAACCCTGACAGCAACCTGATCTTGGATTTCTGGTCTCCAGAACTGTGAGAAAATAAATTTGTATTTTAGAAGACTAAGACAAATGTTTTGTGGAGGTCATTGTTGTGGGAAATGGGCACTCACTTCTTCCAAGATCTTCTGAAGAGGCTTCAGATTGTCAGCTCAGAGAACATGAGGCAGGAGTGAAATTTGCCATCTGCTTGTCTCTCTCACTGTTGAGTGTAGATCTTGGGAGGGTTAACTCTCCATCACTTGTGTGCTGCGCTGCACATGTCCACAGGCCTAGGTATCTTTTGGTTGTTTCTGTGGTCTTGAGGAAGCCCCAGGATGGAAGTAAGGATGCAGAGCATATGTGAGATGCTGTCAGTATGAAATGAGCTGGAGCCTGCACAAATTTGGCTGAAATTAGGGGTGAGTCTGAGAACATGTGAGTTGGAACACCAGATGTGTCTGCTTGTGGATATCTGGAAGTGCTCCAGGCTGGGCAGTCACAGTTTTAGAGGCCCAGGATTTGGAGACAAGCAGTGAAAAGTCAGACAGGCTTAACTCACTGATGGATATCAAAGGCCAGAGTCAAGTAGCCAGAGCTTTGAGGAGTGTGGAGACTCTTCAATGATTAATAAATGGACTCTAGATTCTCTACAGGACTCAATTTAATTTTTTCCTCTTCCTATCTTTTGGATTATGTCATACAACCTTTTACTATTGCTACTTACCTGAGTAAGATCAATGTCCAGAAATTTAACTCTTCCTTCTATTCACTTTGTTGGGTGAGGGTCAGCTAATGAACAGTGAAATAAATGATGGCACACAGCAGAAAGATAGCTAACAAAATGTCTAGAATAATAAACATTTTTAAATGAATGAATGAATGATTAACAAATGGAAACCAGTGCTTAGCCAGCTGAGCATATTTCTTTCTAGTTTAGGGCTTTAATTTTGTTCTTTTGAATTCCCCCCACTCCAAGTTCCTTGTTTCATTTAGCATTTGTTTTTTGGACTCTGACATTTCTGTATTTGATAAAGATGGCCTTTATGAAGACCTCTTTCCCCCCTAGCTTTATTGGGCTATAACTGACATATAATACTGTGTAAGTTTAAGGTACACAATGTGAAGATTTGATACATGTATATATTATGAAACATTTACCACAATAAGATTAGTTAACACATCCTTTACCTCACATAATTATCATAGTGTTGTTATAGTGAGAGCATGAAAGCTCTACTCTCACAGCAACTTCTAAGTATACAAACATTGCAGTATTGTTAACTACTAGGGGCCCAATGCACAAAATTTGTGCACTTGGGGGGGTTCCTCAGCCCAGCCTGTGCCCTTTTCCAGTTTGGGACCCCTCTGGGGATGTCCACCTGCTGGTGTGCTTGGCCAGCCTGGGTGAGGGGCTGATGGCTCTTTGCAGCAAGGCTGGCTGGAATTTATTTAACTTCTAAAGTTTAAACTTTGTTGCTTTAACCGGAGCCCTGGTCGGGTTGCCCCTGACAACCCAAGCTCCCAGTACTTCCTTGAGCCCAAGGCTGGAAGCAGGTCTTTGGGGTTTATTTATCTTCTATAATTGAAACTTTGTTGCCTTGAGTGGAGGCCTCAGCCAGCCTAGGCAGACAGGAACCTTAGCTTCTTGCATCACCAGGGCAAGCCTACTGCTTGTTCCAGCTCCGTGGCTGCCAGCCACCATCTTGACTGGGTTAATTTGCATACAGCCGCTCTGATTGGCTGGTGGGCATGGCTTGGCTGGTGGGCATGGCTTAGGTGGCTTAGAGTGTTGGTTAATTTGCATATTACTCTTTTATTAGATTAGATAGTCACCATGCTGTACATTAGCTCCCCAGAGCTCATTCATCTGGTAACTGGAAGTTTGTACCTTTTTACCTACATCTCCTCATTTCCCCCAGCCCCTGGCAATCACCATTCTTCTTTATATTTCTATGAACTTGATGTTTTTAGATTCCACATATAAGTGAGATCATATAGTATTGCACTATTTGTCTTTCTTTGACTTATTTCACTTAGCATAATGCTTTCAAGGTCATGACTGCAACTTGATTTTGGGTATTTTCTGATAATATTCCATTTTGCTGATTTGAAGTTAGTTAGATATGGTCTTGTTGTTTTCTTAATTGCTTTGCTTTGCATTTCTATGGCTAGGATGTTACCCCTTCTGGAAACCCTCAGGCCCCATCGTCCCATCCGAGGTTTCATAGCTGATGACTTGGAAACCCATTTAATGAAATCTATCTCCTTGGCTTTATGGCAGGTGTGTGTGCAGATGTGAAGTAGCCAGTACCATTGTAAGAGTCTTGAGTTGAGCAAGGGACATTAAAATCAATGTTCCATTAATTTTAATCCTCACTGAGCTTATTGATTCAAAATTTTAGAAGCATTTTCTCATTCCTTTCAGTTATGGTGTATGCTAGAACAGATACTCCTGTTAATTGACTCCTTGGACAGGTCCTGGGGTTACAGCACCCTTATTTAATACACATAGAAATCTCTGTTCTTTGGTTTTAGTGGTTACTGACCAACCCCAAGTTTTAGCCATATGACCATCAAATACATATTAAAATGGAGGTAAGTGAAGGCCTATGTACTTCTTTACTTTTAGAAAACAGCTCTTCTATTAATTAGTAGCAGCCAGGAGTATCTTTCAGCTGGGAAGGACTTCAAAGAAGAACCCACTTCAATCCTGTAATTTTAACAGACGAGGAGTGAGAGGTCACGAGGTCAAGTGACATGATTGGGTTCACTCAACAAACCAGTAGCCAAGCCTCTGTTCAGAACCCATGACCTACCTTTAAGTCCACTGTTGATCTGAAGGATGGGACATTCATGGAATCAGTAAGAGTGTGGGTGATATTGGGAAGAACCACTTACTTTTACCCTCAAATTTTCCTTCACTTATCTTTTTCACTACTTAAGTTCAGGAAAGTCATTTAATGTAGAGCAGACTGTCATGTATAGTATTGATATTTCTGAGTAGTTGAACTTTAGACAGCTGCTGGGTGGTTCTTTCTCTAGGAGGTTTTATAAAGCTTATACATGTGTCATCATTACGAATTAGTTTATTATGAGAGGTGGGGCAATACTGTAATAACACATTTGTCTTTGTTGCTCATGTGAACCTAACATAGCCTTTCATAGCATAGTGCCATGCCTTGAATTTTATAGCACCTCCCTCTTAACAAACTCAGTGCGTCATTCATTAGGCTTCTTAGATCCTTTAGCTTGTGTTGTATTGAGCTGTGATCACTCCTTTTAAAATTGAGAATTATTTTAAAAGTATTCAAAACATTCACAAATTATTGTTTGAATGAGATATCATTTATCACTTAGCTGGATTAACAGAACACACAGGGCATCATGTTGGCAAGGGGGCAGGGAAAGAGGAAGCTCATACACATCCGGTGGGAGTTAAATTGTGTAACCACCATGGAGGGCCCTTTTATAATATCTATACCTACACATAAATGTATACTCACTTAGATGTACTCTTAGAATCAGCGGTTCCATTTCTAGGAATTTGAGTTGTGTGTATTATTTTTTCTTTCTTTTTAATGTTGATACTATTGCAGATGTCCCCATTTCCTCTCCCTGCCCCCCTTCTCTTCTGCCTCCTTCCCCTTCCCACTGGCCATCAGCACCAATATGAAGGATCTCGGATATTACTATTAAATGAAAATAGCAAGTTGCTACCATTTGTGTTTAAAATGGGGAAGAACATAAGTGTGATTACTTGTTTACGTGGAATATCTCTGGATGTGTACATAAGAAATGATGCTGCTTACCTATGGGCAGGGTTACTGGGCTGCTGTGGGCAAGGGGGCTTTTACACTATAAATCCTATTTTGTACCATTCCAGAATTTTAATTTAAAGTTTATTTTAGGGGGAAAAAAGTGACTTCCAATCTGTCCATTCAAAGTTTTAAATGATTATTGAGCTTCTGTTATTCTTATTGTGAACTCTGTATGCTATGTACTGTATATGAACGTACATAATTATATGTGATATTTAAATTTATACGCATTTATGTGACTTGTGACTAAAAGAAAAACATTATTTTTCTGTCTGCAAACTTGATAAATTGTTGAGATTTTTAGTGTAATCAAGGATAGTTATTTATCTTAACTTTATGTAAGTTTTAAAAAACATCTAGTATTTAAAATACACTCATACTTTTAAACACACACAGTAGTTTTAAAACATGTCAAACCATATATTGCTTAGAGATACATGAATTTTTAGTAAAAGTATAAAGAAATGTGAAGACATAATAAACACTAATTCAGTGGGGTCCATGGAGAGGGAGCATATGGGATGGAGTTCAGGAGGGATGGCTGCATGGTTGTCACTGCATTTTTCTTTATCTTATTGTGTATCTCAAATTTTGCATAGTAATCTAAAGAGTTAATATGTGTTTCTAACTTATTGCTGGGATATTACAGTAGAGCTTTGTGAAATCATAAAAAGGTGCAGAAGATAATCTTTACTTTCCTTGTTCTCTGTTGCCTCACTCTACTGCCTAGAACAGAGCCTGGCAGACGGTGGGCCCCATAAAATGTTTATAAAAACGAATGAATAGCCCTGACCAGTTTGGCTCAGTGGATAGAACATCGGCCTACGGACTCAGGGGTCCCAGGTTCGATTCCGGTCAAGGGCATGTGCCTTGGTTGCGGGCACATTCCCAGTGTGGGGTGTGCGGGAGGCAGCTGATCGATGTTTCTCTCTCACCGATGTTTCTGGCTCTCTATCTCTCTCCCTTCCTCTTTGTAAAATATCAATAAAATATATTTTAAAAAAACCCCAAAACAAAACAAATGAATAGACATAAAAGCCCCTTGAGCTGCTGGGATGGTGGCTGATGGGTGGTGTGATTTCCTGGTGCATCACCTGTGTCCTGGGACCCCAGGAAACGGGTGGACATAACTGATGTCTCCCACTTTTCAGATCGGTGGGGGAAAAGAAACCTTGGGAAGTTTTTGAGTAACTGGAAATAAACATGAAATATAAATAGGTGATTGGGTCTATGATAAAGTTCAGTTCCCACCTGTACTCTAGAGCATACAGCTTGAAAAAGACTTTTTTATGGTTTGTGGTAAACCAGATGTTTCCTTTATGTGTCATACTCAATGACCTGCTTTATAAATACTGTATATTTGAGAAAGACAGCCAGTGTGGGTGTAACTCTTGAGCCTGCCCTCGCAATGCTATTGCTGGCTTCCATGTATTTACTCCCAGCCCAGGAGCCAGGTTGTATGGGAGCGACTGGAATGACTGGCGTTTACTACTGCCCACTGTCAGTAGTAGAACAACCTTTGCTTCTTTAGGGTAGCAGTCAGTCATGGCTCACATATTTACTACTTAGAGGTAGAATGAAAAGAGTGTGGGAAAATAATAAACAAGGTTATTGTACAATAGCTACAAAAGGTGTGTTACTATATGGAGACAATAAATGAATAACATGCTATTGTTGTCAATTACCTCACCATATATAGCTAGCTAGAACAGTGTTGTTCAACAAAAATATGATGTGAGCCACACATGTAATGTAAATTTTTCCAATAATTGAATTAGGCATCCATTTTTAAAATTAAATACTTAGTTCCTCAGTCTCACTAACCACTACAGTGCAAAGCTGGAACTTATTCATACATTTCTGTATTAGATTCCTTTTTCCTGATTCCAAGAATCTGTCAATATGTTTTTGAGAGTATATAATAAAGAGCAGATATATTCTTACTCTTGAGATATATTCTTACTCATTAGAAATGAATAAAACAGATGTATATATTGATTTGGCTTAAATTAGTTTTCTGAGTGAGACTTGCAGCTATTTTGATGAACCTAATTCTGATAATCTATAATAATAAAAGCATAACATGCTAATTAGATTGGATATCCAAAGCTGGGGCTATGAGGAAAGCCTGGGTCCCAGGTGCTGGAGGGAAGCTGGTGCTGGCAGCCAGGGGAAGGAAGGCCTACTCTTGCATGGATTTCATGCATCAGGCCTCTAGTTCAGATATAAGATCCAAGATTTAAGATGAATAAAATTCTGGATGACAATTCTTTCACATATGCACTTAAGCTCAGGTAAAAAAAATCCAAGAAGCTCTTACTTTAAGAAGTAATATCTAACTTTCCAGTTTTCAGAGAAAAATAATACATTTGGGCACAAGAAAGGAGGAGTCCGTCCACAAAAAATCAAATGGAACTTCAAAAAATATAGAAATGTAATTTCATGGTTTACAATCTCACAAATTCGTTAATAAGGGGATGGGTAATTTAGCTCCTGAATCTGAACTAGTAGAATCTGAAATTGAGCAAACCAATTTGAGTATAGATTTTGTTCCAGATTTTAGACATCTCCTATGACACATAGGAGGATGTTGATGTAGAGATGGACAGCCGTTCACATCCAAGGTCCAGGTGGCTAGGAGAGACCTGCAGGAGGAAAGCCCAGGGGTGTTCCCCTGCTCCTCATCAGCGTGGCAGCTAAGAACCCAAAGAAAAGGCCGAGGCTCTTGAGTGTTCCCATCTCCCTGCTGGGATCTAGTGAGGACGAATCAGGTCCTGGGAAATGGACTTAAACTCACAAACTACCTAGAATTCACAGAGGAGCCCTGAAATAGTTATTAATAATGTACAGACACCCTGACAGGCTGCTTTATCTGTCAGAGTGAGGGGCAGGGGAGGCACCAACACTGATGGGAATGCGCTTTTGTGGGATCGACCCTGTGAACCACTCTCATTCAGCAGTGGAGCGGGTAGCTCTTCTTACCTCACCCCTGCCAGCTGCCACTTCACTCTCCAGCCCAGTGAAACCTTGACGTGGACTGCACCGCACATCTCCTCAGAAGCTGGCCATGGTGTTTCTGTGAAAGGTTCGCATCAGCATTCCTGTCAGGCACTCACTTGGGCTGACAGCAGCCCGCACTTCATGGTGGTTCTGACAACCATCCAGGCAAGGTAATCCTTGTTTCCCATTAACATGGAACCATGACGGGAGTAGTCAGGTTTACACGTGTGTGCTGTGTGTATTTGTGTGTGTGTGGATTGAGGCAGTTTAACATTGTCTTCTATGGCCCTTAAAAGAAATTAAAAAACTAGCTTTTCTGATAAACACATGCATATAATGGAAAATAGGGAAATGCACAAAGGACAATATAATCTCCCTTAATCTACCTCTTCAACATAATCACTGAAGGAGCCAGTCTTCCTCCAGTGTTCAAAAATAATCCTTTATGAAAAAGCCCACTGACTTTGTTTGAAAGATAAGGTGTGTGTGTGTGTGTAATATTTTTCCCCATCACAAAAACAAGCAAACCTATTGCTTGTAGCTTAGGGGACATGTGCTCAGTGCTCTTGGATCGAGGATAATTTGGCAATGGATTGTTTATACCACAGAGCTTCTATATATACCATTTTTTTTAATCTGTGGGGACTTATTAAACGGGCATTTATTAAAGCCTCATTGTCCACATTTTATCCATTTGAAGAGATTGCCTTCTACTGCGTCCAGTTTGAAATAGTGTTTTTTTTTTTACACTGTTCCCACTTTGAATTATCTCCCCATTGCAAGCTTTCCGATGTCCCAGTTGCTGGCTCTGGCCCTTGAGTTCAGCATGGTGTTTTTCTAGAAAGTCAGTTTCTTACAATTCTGTTTCTCCTGCCCATGGCAACAGGCAGGCAGGCTTTGCAACAGCAGCCGTGGCCCATCAGTACCTGACCCGGTGGCCACCGAGACCCCAGCTCCCGTGTCCTGGAGGCCAGCCCTCCCTTTCTGGGGAGCTGAGGCTCTTTGTTCCAGGCTGCCACCTGGGGACCTGCTATTCCAAAGAGGAGGAGGAAGAGGAAGAACGCTGGTGCTATGCATTTTGTCCATAATTGCCTTTTGGGCAATGGTCTTGGGAAGGAAACATGAACAAAACAAATGTAAAAACTGAGGGTGACAGTTGGGGTCTCATTAGCTTAGTGTCTGTCACAGTATATCTAGGAAAGAGGCTGTGGCATGTGGCAGACTGTGTCTGAGGAGCTGACACAGTGTGTGTGTGTGTGTGTACACAGACTGCACGCCCGGAGGTGGGGCAGGCATTTCAGGCTTTGCCATGTAATTAACTTGCTTCAGCTTTAAAAAAAATTGTTAGGTTGCATCAGCCTTGGCGTGTGTGTGTGTGTGTGTGTGTGTGTGTGTGTTTTATAGGTGCTTCTGTGAATCTCTTTAAATTTCAGCTTCGGCATTGTAGAGGGGCATTCACTGTGAAGAATAAACATGTTATGGCTTAAGAAAATTGTGGCATAAAATACATACAGTAAATGCCTCCAGTGCATAATCTTCAGAGAACAGCCCAGATTGAAATGACAGCATTTCTGTACTCTAGAGATGGGTTGTTGGGGGCGGGGGGGGGGAGGGGGCGGTGATCTGAGCATTTCAGGAATATTCCAGTGAGCCACACCCCTGCCCTTCCTTACCCCCCCGGATCTTCTTACAAAGCTCTGAGAGGAAGTCTGTGCCTTGGTTACAATTTCCACCACCAACAAAAGTGGTTTTAGGGCTGAGGTGTGTGTGCACCTCTTTTCACCTCGACGAAGCTGAGGTTGTCAAACAGTGAGTGACGTCATGGGGTCAGCAGGGCCCGCGATGGATGGCCATTGTTCTCTAAAGATTCCTAGACCAGGAGCGCCTCCGCGCGCTGTCCCTCCCACCTCCCGGCCAAGTAACCGCCGCTCAACTGCTGCCCTGGCGCCCGAGGCCTGGAGCAGATCCTGCTGCGGGACAGGAGCGCATCCTCGGGCCTCCGAGCAGCTGCAGACCGCCCTTCGGACCCGCCACCCTGCCCGCCCTCTGCCACCTGCGGGCCTCGGCCACCAATCCTCAGACTTGCCAGTTCCTGACCTGCAGCGACTGAAGGTGGAGGCTGGCGGCGGAGCAGGGAGCACCGGGAGAGCCCCAATCGCTGGTGCTGATGACCCCGGCGAGAGGCAGCGCGCAGTGTGAGCCATCCTGCTCTCAGCTCTAGTTTTAGAAGGAAGGCCTGGAGGCCTGGCCTCAGCCCATGAAGCTTCCTCAGCACAAACCCCACAGTCCCCACGTCCCTGAGAGAGACGGGGCTATGCTGCTAAGTGTAGCCGTGACCTCCTGGCCTGAGGCCTTCTGACCCCCCTCCCTGGGGGCTTCTTGGGCTTCTAGAAACCCTTGGTGAGGTGGGCTCGACTGGGCTTCTCTTCTACTCGGTGTGGTCTGACCACCCTGGCCCCTTCCCTCGGCGCTGATGGCTGCCTCCAGCAGGGATGTTAGTGCCCAAGCTCTCCACCTTGTGCAGACTCTGATCTCTGTAGATGAGGCAAAGGCCTGTGAGGCCCTGGAGGCCCTGGATGAATTGCTAGCGTCGGAGATGCCTGTCCTCACCTCCTAGCTCTCTGGGATCCTCACATTCTGCCTCGGGGTGGCTGGCGATGAGGCTCTGGGTGGTGCAGTATGTGTTCATAGGCTCTGCAGCCTCACTTTTTTGGTCAGAGTCAAGAGCAAGGCCTTACTGAGGACTCCTGCCCGTCTTGCTGCACATCCTTTTCCCTCCTTGGGCCAGGTGGATCCGATGCACTCGGAATCAGAGGAGGATGGACTGGAGATTGGGCTGGTGGGAGAGACGCCCAAGCACTTTGCTGTACAGGTTGTGGACATGTTGGCACTCCATTTGCCCCCTGAGATGCCCTTTAGCCCACTGATGTCCATGCTGGAAGAGGCCTGGCAGAGTAACAACCCACACCCACGCGAGGCTGGGTTCCTGGTGCTGGCTGCGCTGTCTGATGGAGCAGGTGACCACATCAGGCAGAGACTGCTGCTCCCATGACTGCAGATTATGTACAAGGGCCTGGAGGATGCGTGGTGCATAATGCTGCGCTGCTTGCCCTTCTCAGAGACCCTATGGCCTCCTATCAGCAGCTATTCAGCTGAAATCAGTGTCTCCTGGGCACACACACCACCTAGCCAGGGTCTGCTGTGCCCTTGAGAATTTTGTGGAGAACCTAGGACCAAAAGTGCAGCCCATCCTAATTCTGGAGCTTATGGAGTGTATGCTGCAGCCCCTGAGGAGCCCTAGCAGCACCTAGGCCAAGAAGCCAGCTGTGAGCACCCTGGGGGGTGTCGCCACGGCTGCCCAGGCCTCCTTGTTGCCCTACTTCGCCACCGCCATGGAGTAGCTGCGGGAATTCCTGGTGCTAGGCCATTTGGTCCTTCAGCCCTTGCGGATCCAGAGCCTGGAGACACTGGGGGTGCTGACATGAGCAGTGGGGGAGCCCATGAGGCCCCCCAGCTGAGGAGTACCACTAGCTGGGCCTAGGCCTGTGTGACCAGGTAGATGAGCCTGACTTGGAGGTGCAGCACATGCAGCCTGTTTGCAGCCTTATCGGGGCCGATGGGAGAGGGCCTGGCATCCTACCTGCCAGAAATCCCCACATCCATGCTGTCTTCACTGCGTCCCACTGGGGGCCTTGTGCCTCAGAACGACAGCAGCAGGTCCTTCCTTCCGTTTGACGATGAGAGCGATAGGGCAGAAGTGGAGGAGCTCATGGCTGAGGACGAGGAGGAGGAGGAGGAGGAGGGTAACTCAGAGATCTCAGGGTGCCGTGTGGAGAAGGCCTTAGAGAAGGGAGACACCTGTGCTGCCCTGGGGGAGATCTCTGTGAGTGCCGGTGTGGCCCTCCTTTCCTACATGGAGAGTGTCTTTGAAGAAGTATTCAAAGTTCTGGAGTGCCCCCACCTGAATTGCAAAAGGAGCCCGCGAGGCTTGGGGATGGTTCCGCTGTGCGCTGCACAAGGCCTGGCAAAGTGCCCCTCAGAACCTGATGATCCTGCTCTGCAGGCCATGCTGGCCCAGGGGGTGCCGTCCTACATGCAGGCAGTAACCGGGGAGCAGGAGTGCCAAGTGGTGAAGGCTGTGCTGGAGGCCATGATGGGGGGCAGCGCAGCCAAGGGACCCTCACACTGCAGCCTCCTGGGTGCCTTGCTGAGCTCTGCAACATGCTCAAGGCCGCTGCAGAGGAAGAGCCTGTCAGGCCACTGAGGAGAAGGAGGGGGGACGAGGACCAGCCTGAATACGGGGCCATGTTGGTAGAGTATGCTGGTGAGGCCATTCTTGCCCTGGCAGCTGTGAGGGGGAGACACTTTTGCCCCCTTCTTCTCTGGGTTCTTGCCATTATTGCTCTGCAAGACGAAACAGGGCTGCACAGTGGCAGAGAAGTCCTTTGCAGTGGGGACCCTGGTGGAGTCCATTCAGGACCTGGGTGCAGCCTCAGCCCAGTTTGTGTCCTGCCTGCTCCCTGTGCTGCTGAGGCTGCCCGGGAGACCGACCCTGAAGTGCAGAGCAATGCCATCTTCCGGCTGAGCCTGGGGGCTGCTCTGCCCAGGAATACTTCTCCCAGCTGGTGGAGCTCCTGTTGCCCATGTGGGCATGGGGGCGCCAGGATTGTGTCCACGATAACATCAGTGGGGCGCTGGCCCACCTACTGATGGCCAATTCCACAAGGAAACCAGAGCCCCGGGTGCTGACTGCTCTGCGGCACACCTGCTGCCAAAGGAGGACTTGGAGGAGTGGGTCAGCATAGGCTACCTCTTCAGCTTCCTGTACCAGGTTGTAGATGTGGCTCCCAAGCTCCTGTGTATCTGCAGCCTCATTCAGGCTGATGGCAAGATCCCACCAGATGCCAAGGCCGCACTGCTGCTCCTAACCTTCTTGGCCGAACAGCACACCAACAGCTTCCACTCAGCACTGGGCTCACCGCCTGGCGACAAGGCCCAGGAGCCCCAGGCCATCCTGGGCTTCACCTAAACTGTGGGCTACAGCTGGGCCAGAGAGAACAGCCTGCCTGGGCCCCAAGACCACCTCTTAGCCCAGTTCCACCTCGTGCCTTACTGGTCTCCGGAGTCCCAGCCCTATTACTGCCTTAGGGAGCTGACTCTGGGGCTGGATCTGCTGTGTTGTGGGACAATACAAAAGGACCTATAACAACATCTATAATAATAAAAGTATAATATGCTAATTAGGCTGGACAGCTGAACGACCTTCCAGACTGCATTTGGGTCATCTTTCCAGGCGAAGCTGTGGCGACGGGGGCTGAGGCAGAGGCAGTTAGGGGTGATCAGGCAGGCAGGCGAGTGGTTAGTGGCTATCAGGAAGGCAGGCAGAGTGGTTATGTGCGACCAGGTAGGCAAGCAGTTAGGGGTGATGAGGCAGGCAGGCGAGCATTTAGGAGCCAGTGGTCCCGGATTGCGAGAGGGTGCAGGCCGGGTTGAGGGGACCCCCCCCCCCATGCATGAATTTCATGCACTGAGCCTCTAGTACTGTAATATGGGCAATTCATGTTCTGCTTTAAATAAATAAGTAAATAAGTAAGTAAATATCCACAGACTGGAAGCCAGAGGCCTGTGTTCTAGACTGGCTCTGTCACTAGCCAGCCTAGCTCACCATGTTTGGGTTTGATTTCTAAAGTCCTGTTCTAGGGGTCGGGTGGATGTCTATAATTTGATGGCAGTATGGTTCCAGTGGAAATATGGCCTGTTATATAAAACCAGTGAACCCCATAACCCCAGAGGTCAGCCAGGAAACTTCCATGATCCTGGAGCGAGACCAGATGTTCCTCTTCTAAAAGACATTTTACAGCTGTTCGCTGGCCTCATTCTGTCTCCTCTGAGGCAGTGGCCTGGCCACTCAGCAGGCTGCATCAATGCTTGTAGAGCCCTTCACCAATTTTGGTCTAGGGTTTAAAATTTTATATTTTAAAGTACCTGTGCTTGGTTTTTAAAACCACAAATTGTGGATACTTTCTCCAAGGACCATTGGCTGGTGGGCGAATTGTTCTGATTTAGCTGTGCTATCTTGCTGTCCCTGTTATTAAATAGTTTCAGTGTGGCCCCTAGGCCCTCAGAGCATTTAACAAGAACCCTAGTATAGCTCCTCAAAAAAAAATGCTGTTTTCCTTTTTGATTTCCCTGCTGCCTGCAGCAGCTCTGCAAGGTACATAGTCGTGTTTCATATGAACAAGACCTTCACTCCTACGAGCTGGGCGAGGCCACATACCGTGGGAGACCCGGGGATATCTAAAGAGGGCTGGTCTGCGTCAGGGTCTGTCTGCCATTGCTTCTCCTAGCCGTGTTCATAGAGCTGCGAGAAATTCCAAGAAGAGATTGTGGGTCACAGCTCCGTCCACTGCTGCCAAGATAATTGGGCATTTGTGGAGATGAGGTGCTTTCGAGGTTTGGATAGCTTAAGGCAGCTTGGCTAAAGTAAAGTGAAAATCAGACTAGATTTCAAGCATCTTTCCCCCTCTGAGGTCTTGGGGAGGGGTTTGGAGGGTGGCCCAAGTGCCTTAATTTACATGGTCATTGCTTCTATTCTGAGGTTCAGTGGAACTTTGGAGATGGAGCTGATACTGATTTGCTACTTGCATTGGCTGTCTCCACGTGAGGAGGGCTTGGAGGTTGACAGTGTGTGTGTGTTTGTGTGTGTGGGGGAGTGGGGAGGCATATTCACTGTTCAGTGCTGCATTCTCCTTCCCTTTCACATATTCTTGATTATAAAGAAAGTGGAACATTTGGAAGGCAGCAAATTTAACACCTCCTCCTCAGGAGCCTCAGAAATGTTTTCCTGAACATGAGTAATGAAGGACAACGGGTGCAAAGAAAAGGACTTTCCTACTTACAGGTGTTGTTTTTTTGTGTTTTTTTTTTTTGAGGGGTCGGGTGGATGTCGGCTGTGGCAGACAGGCATTTTTCTTTTCAAGTGTGGGTTGTAGTTTTGCTCAGAAAACAGTGTTTGGGGTTATTGAAAGCAGAGTGCACGGCCTGAAGCCACCAGGCTCTTGAGGCTTCACACAATGTGGTGTCCTACTCCGGGGACTCCTGTTGGTAGGCTCTATCCGGACAACAGGTTTATGTCCTGTGGGCCATTTTCTGGCGGAGGGGACCTGGGTTTTTGTCTCCCCTCTGCCACTAAATAAGTTGTGTGCTGTTGACAAGCCACTGACCTCTCTGAGCCACAGTTCTCATATCCTATATGATAAAAGTGTAATATGCAAATCAATTGAAAGGCAGAACAACCGGTCAGCAGGGGGACGGGCCAACAAGCAAGTGGGCCAGGTCAGCCAAGGCACTAGCCAGTGGTCAGAGGGAAGGGATGGTGATGGGGTGGGGGGCGGTGACGGTGACTAGTGGTGGGGCAATGGGGGCCAGCTGCAATCCTTGGTCGCCTCCTGCAGAGGGAGGCCAGACTGCAGGCCCTAAGCCATCAGTTGGACATTCCCTGAGGGCTCCTGGACTGTAAGAGGGTGCAGGCTAGGCTGAGGGATCCCCCAAATGCACAAATTTTCATGCACCAGGCCTCTAGTTTATGTAATGAGAATAAGGTAAGCTTACAAGGTCTTTTTGAAGATTAAATGAGATAATATCTCTAAAGAGCTCCTGTGAACTCTGACATCTATGAAGTGTCAGTTACTAGAAGCATCAGGTTCATCACCACAGACTTTTAGGCTTGAGTTTAATGTTTGTCACCATTATGAAGGAGGCAAATGAATCATAGCCCCTTCCCACTCCCTCTCCTGTGTCAAATTGCTCTGTTGTTTGCAAGCTTGTTTGTCCCAGAAAAGCAGTTTCCTCACTGTGCAAATATTCTTGATGCTCAAACATTCCTTATATCTTTCATCAAATTTAATTATCCTTGTGTTTTCTCTTTACCTAAGCCCACACCTGTGTTGAGCGATGTATGGCTACAACAGGATCATGATAAACTTCATGATAAATAGGGATAAATAGGGAGGCATTCTTCCCAGTGTATTTACTTTATCTCCCAAGAATAGAAGAATGTAGTCTAGCTAAATGAATGAATTTGAAATGGTGAACTACCATGAATCTGACACGTTTGCGGAGGGAAAGGACAGGTCTCTTCTGGTGGCTTTTGGGGCAGACCCTCTGGATGGCACCTCTTTGACATGGCTGATTTGTTAACTTATATCGAACATATTTTACATGGCATTTGAGTTGGTTAACAAGTAGTAATGGAATAAGAATATTAAGAATAATACAAGTAAGACTCAGGTTAAATGGAATGTCAAGAACATGGGGACAAACTGAATGCAAGCTTGCAGGCTCTATGACTTACACAATCATTGCGGGTGGGCCATGCATTTGTGAGCTTCCTGGAAGGCAAGTTGAAAAAGGAAATGTAATCTAACCATGAGAGAAAAATTTCACTG
>PVJC01030649.1:0-21087 GCA_004026665.1 Murina feae
CTTAATTGTTCCTACAATTGAGGTTTGTGCCACCCTTGACATGGGCATGGTCACATGGGCCTGCAAGACACTATACAGGCTGCCAACCGTCTCTCAATAGAAACAAAAATCTGATGGTATTCTTCTTTGCCCAGTTGGGCACCTGCCCTTTTGACAACTGAATTCAAATCTGTAAGAAAATTAAGATTACTATATTTACATAGTGAAGTATAACATTGGCACTGTGGCCGCTTCTGACAGCTAAATCTTCTGCTACTACACATGACACATGGTTATGATAACCAAAAGTAAGCAGCCAGCATTTCTTAGATTGGCATTTATCAACACACTTTAAGTACACTCTTACTTTCAAGAAAATATACATTCAACAAAGTACAATAAACCTTCTGTAATAAAAACTAAGAGCAGGCAAATTAAAAATATCCCATTCTGCTTCCGTAAGCAAATATTTCAAATTCAGAGGGAAGGGTGGCCCCCATGAAAGCCATGTGCAATGCCGCCAGCAGGGCAGCTGCTCAACCCCTTTCAGATATAAGAGATAACTTGCTTCTATTACATGACTTAACAAGACAAAACTCAGACAATAAACATTAAAACAGCACATTTTTAACTTTTATACTGCAGATACAAAGAGAAAATCTAGATCAAAACTTTTATCTTTCAAGAAGCCGGCAAGCCTGAGGAATTGAAAATGCAAATTAACCACATTACTGCCTGAGCCCTGTGGCAGGATTCTTTTAAACTTTTTTCCTATGACCTAGTCCCGAGGCACCCCTCTGACTATTTTCCGATGATTGACCATGCCATTTTGTTGGTAAAACCCACCAGGTTTTCCTTCCATAGTAAATAGCTTCCTCTGGCCTGCTTCTGCTACCAAAACCTTACTCTGTTAACCTGACCCAAGGCAGTAAGGTTTGAGCAATTCCAAAACTCCTTCACATACATTCTAAGTCAGTTGAGTTTGAGGAGGAGCTATTACCATGTTGCAGGGAGGGACCAGATTGAAAAGAACTAATCAAACAAACAGAAACAAAGAAACACTTTTACATTTACTACATCTACATCACAGAAAAACAGCGGGAGTTTCAGAGAACCATTCATAGAATGCCTCACTCCTGGAGGCTGGGACCTGTGGGGAGAAAAAGCTCTACCACAGAAGACAGACCAGTTAAATCTCAGTAGACTAGACCAACTGGAGCTGAGCAGATAAATGAAACAGTGCCCAACTCCCCAGATGGGCATGGGGGCACTCCTGGCACCCACACCCAGAACAGAATAAAACAAAGAAACACAGAAACAGACAAACAAAAGGCCCACAGGAACAACCTCCAACTCCGTGGAAGCAAAACCGAAAGCGGGAGTGGCCCGCTAGACTCAGACCCTGGAGGGGAAAGTCCCTTCTCTCCAGTCTCAATTCATGGAGGGGCAAAATCCCTTCCCTCTGGTCTCAATTCGTGAAGGGGAATGTCCCATCCCTCCTGGGAAGATTGGAACGTCTTCCGAATCTCCCCACCTGTGGCGTTTCCAGGCACGTCTGCCTAGGCCTCTTCGGGCACTACTACAAATGAGCTCACATAGAAGAGACAGACAAGACAGACACCTACCATGGCCAATCAGGCTGTCCATGTCAGGGGGTCCCTAGGGGGTCTTGGGGATCCTGGATGAGCCCCCAAATGTTACACCCAGATGTCGTGCTTCCCAAAGACCACTTAGGGAGGCCCAAGACTGATGCAAAAACATAAGAGCCTTTATTCAAGCTAGCTCGAGCTCCATCTCACACACGCTCACCGATGCAGTGGCAGGGTGGGGAGAGAGTGAGTTTCAGGAGAACAAAGGATTTATAGGGGGTCTGGAAGTAGTGGGTGGGGTAATGTGTGTGGCCCCTGTGGATTGGTTGAGGGAAGGGCCAGGGTTTGGTTGTACAGGGGGCAGGATGCAGATAGACTTGGGTCATTTCCTCTGCATCCTTATTGGCTGGTTTGAGTCAGTCTTGCACCGCCCTTTCAGTTGAGTATAATAGATATATCTGGGGTTAGGTAGGCAGGAGTGCACACTCCCATCCAGTTTGCAGGCAGGCAGAGATAAACAGTGGTCCCACACACGTAGAATGTTCTTGCAGGTAGGCACCAGGGGTTAGTGGTGTCTTCAGCCTTGCGAGTGAAGTTGCATAGGTCATCTGGGAGATGACGTGTTGGATGTTGGCTCTGGGTACTGCTGAAACAAATAGGGGCAATATTAGTTAGCTGTACATTGGCTGTGACAGGTCCTATTAATTCTTCCTTTAAGTTCCCTGGTTTTTTTATGTTTACCAGAGTAGCCACTAGTAGAAGTGGTCCCGGAGAGAGGCAAAGCCACCAGTCCTAAGCCAAATAAGGGTTGGTAATATTGAGGAGGCAATGGGTTGAATTGAGGAGCTGCTAAAGCCAGGGGTCTAGATCATATCGTTTCTGCGGCTGAGGCCTCAGTTTAGGTAATCTGGGTGCTTCATATTCAAACAGCTGCCTGGATTGTTTTTTTTAAATCTTCCTCCTGGGCTTGGTCCTGGGCCCTCCCCCTCCCCCTGGCCATCAGAGTAGCCAGCATAGGTGCGGCAAGTCCAGTAAGTTATTGAGTCTGGCTTTCCCTAGCAGATGTGTCCTCCCCATTTTTGTCTGGCCTTAATTCTTCCTGTCTAATACAATCCCTACTCCTCCTTCCCTCCTTCCCCACCTCCCCCCCATGTGCATTCGATAGCAGAGTCATAACATGCCACAGGCTGATAAGTATAGCTAACAAAAATCTGGCTTGATTGGGTTTTCCCGTAGTAGACTACTCAGTCTAGCATATTTGGGTAGTGAGTTTCTGAGCAAGGATACATGGTAGTGGCCCCTATGGGAGGCAAGTATGTGCTAGCTAATATTATTAGTGGGAGCATGTTATTCCCTCTATTTCTGTTCAGTGGGGGGGTCTACAACAGTGAACCGCTAGGACAAAGAGTAGTATTACAACTATTCCTGCAAGGCAGATGTAGCCAAGAATGGCTTGGCAAGGTATAGTCCAACAATTCATGATGAGGCCTTCATTTTCTTTCTGAGGCTCAGCCAGTGGGGATTCTCAATATCACAGATCACCTTCCACTTGGACTGACCGCTGCTTGGTTGATGAGCTACCTTCACACGCAAGTGGTGGATTCAGGGGCTCAATCCTGCAACTTTGAGAGCTGTGGGTATGGTTAATGTGACTGGATAGGGTTTCTTCTAGGAAGGCTTGAGGTGTTCCTTTTTCCATTTCTTTACCCAAACCTAGTATCCAGGTTTATAAAGATGTATGGCTGCTCCTAGAAAGATGGGAAACCGATCAATAACCCATCTGTGGACTTCAAAGACAGAGATTTTCCAAGTCATTGTAGTTGCTTATGGATTTCCAAGTTCTCTATTTCCCCCAAATCTTCCTTTGGCTGAATTAAGGGAGTGCATCTACCATATAGAATTTCAAAGGGAGAGAAACCTACCCTGACCTGAAGGGCACAGCATATCCGCAGGAGTACAAGAGGCACGATACCTATCCAGAGTAAGGTTGTGTCTTGGCATAGCTTAGCCATAGCCTGATTGAGAGTCCAGTTCATGCACTCTACTCTCCCTAAACTTTGAGGCCTGTAAGCTGTATGTAGGTTCCATTTAATTCCAAAAGCCTGAGCTACCTTTTGTACTATTTCTGCTACAAAGGTTGGGCCATTATTAGTCCCTATGGTCAGAAGCATTTCATGCCATGGAATTATATCCTTTAGCAATGCCCTAGTGGCTTCTCTTGCCTTTTCTGTACAAGTGGGATATGCCTCAACCCATCCTGAAAAGGTGCAGAGAAAGACAAGTAGGTATTTATTTCCTCTCCTATGCCTTATTTCTGTAAAATCTACTTCTAAGTCCTCAAAGGGAGCTTTCCCACAGCACTGAACTCCTGTCGGTCCTACAGGACCCTGTTTGGCATTGCTCTGTGCGCAGAGAAGGCAACACTGAGAGACTGAGGCGCACAAGGAGGGAAGATGGGTAATTAGGTAGCACCTGCCTAACAAAGCTTCTAGGGCAATCTTCCCTAAATGAGTAAGTTCATGCTTCTGGAGAATACCTTATGGGCTAACTGTTCTGGGACATAGACCCTATGATCTGGGAGTATCCACCAGCCTTCCTTCATTCTCTTGCCCCCTTTTGTTGAGCCCATTCCTTTTCCTGAGGAGTGTATTTTGGAGGTTCAGGTAATTCGGGGGCCAACATGATCTGTTATGGTGCTACTTGTTCTTTAGCAGCCAGCTTGGCTGTGGCATCAGCATGTTTGTTTCCTTCTGACACTGAGTCTTTCCCTTTCGGGTGATCTTTGCAATGGAGGACAGCTATTTCCTTGAGCTCCCAGACTGTTTCTAGTAACTTTAAAATCTCATTCTGATTTATGGTTCTTTCCCCTCCAGCTATAAGGAGCCTCATTTTCTTATATATGGCCTCATGGATATGCAGGGTAGCAAAGGCATAGCGCAAGTTGGTGTAAATGTTGGCACATTTATTCTTACTGAGTTCTAGGGCTCTGGCTAGGGCCCAAAGTTCTGCCCTTTGCACTGACCATACATCAGGCAGGGCCTGTGCCTCAATTGTCTCAAAGTTTGATACCACTGCATACCCAATTCATCTTTTTCCTTCATCTAAGAAGCTACTGCCATCTGTGAAAAATACTAAATCCTGATTTTGCAGGGGTTTGTCTGTTAGATCTGGTTAGCTGGAATAAACCTCCTCTAGGATTTCCAGGCAATCATGCTCAGCGGCCCCATCAGCCACAGGTAAAAAGGTGGCAGAATTTGAGTTCTCACTGCTTTTAATCATACCCATGGATTTTCACATAAGAGCCCTTGATTCTGAATCATTGAAGCATGAGTCAGCCAATGCTGCCCCCTTGCTTCCATCAGGGTGACAACAGTATAAGGTACTTTTACATTTAAGTTTTGTACTAAAGTAAGCTCATCTGCTTCATTGACTAATAATGCTATGGCTGCAAGGGCCCTGAGACATGGGGTCCACCCGGAGGCAACCGGGTCAATCTGTTTGGAGGCTATTGGTCTTTGCCAGGGTCCAAACTCCTGGGTTAGAACTCCTAGGGCTACCCTGCTGTTCTCATGATTGAAGAGATTCAAGTCCCGTATCACATCTGGTATCCCTAATGCTAGGGCCTTAGTGAGCTTTGCCTTATAGTGATGAATGCTTTCCCCAGCCTAGGACCCCAGTCGATGGGTGCCTTCTCTTCTCCTTTTAAAGCTTCATAGAGAGGCTTGTCTAGGTTTGAAAACTCTGGGGTCCAAACCCTACAGAACCCTGCTGCTCAGGGATTCCCAAATCTGCCACCAAGTACAAGTGACTGGGATGGCACATATTGCCTCCTTTCTTTCAGTCCCTAGCCTTCGTTTCCCTAGGGTGACTCTGAAGTCTAGATACTTGACTTCTTTCTGACAAATCTGTGCCTTTTTCTTAGACACCCGATAACTTGTTTCAGTTAACAGTCTCAGAAGGGCTCATGTTCCCTCCCAGCACTTAACTCATGTGGAGCTGGCCAGTAGGAGGCCATCTACATATTGAAGTAGAACACACCCCAAGTCATATCCTGGGAACTTAGACAGATCAGATGCCAGTGCTCCACTGAAAAGAATAGGGGAGTTCTTGAACCCTTTTGGCAGTCTGGTCCAGGTGTGCTGTTCATTGGCCTCCATAGTTGGGATTTCCCATTCAAAGGCGAAAAGAAAATGGCTGGAAGGTGCCAACTGAAGGCAGAAAAAATGTATCTTTCAGATCTAGGCATGTAAACCATTCAGCCTCTCATGGAATGAATCCCAGAAGAGTGTAGGGATTTGGCAGCGCTGAATGCAGGGTTATAACAGCTTCATTAACAGCCCGCAGGTCCTGCACGGGGGCGTTAGTCATTAATCCTAGGCTTTTTGACAGGAGAGAGAGGCATGTTCCATGAAGACTGGCATCGTTTAAGAAGTCCCCACTGGAGCAGCTGGTCTAAGTAGGCCTAAATTCCTAGGTGTGCTTCCCTTGGAATCGGATATTGGTGGATTTTAACAGGTTGTACTCCAGGCTTTAAGTCGAATAGCACTTTGGTGTGGTTCTTAGCCAGGTCTGGAGGATTCCTTTCAGCCAAGACCAGCAGGAATTCTTCCTCTAATTTAGGTTCTAATGGCAAAGCCTTTGACTGGAGGGGTATAAAGTCTCCATTCTCCCTCCCTTGGCGGCACTGCTAGGTACAGGATCATTGGGGAGGTCTCCTCACCTAGGTGAAGCTGTGCTGAACCAGCTGGAGCAAAAGTGATTTCTGCCCCCATTGGAGGCACTGGACAGTTTGCAAGCATAGGAATTCATGAATTACTTGGTGGCCACCAACTTGGCATTGGCGAGGGCGGCAGAATGGCCTACAGGTCAGAGCCCCAGTAGCTTCAATAATGGTGACCTCCTTTCCCAAGAAAAGCACTACTTTCTGTGTGATTACTGAGCGCTCAGCTCCCGTATCAACCATAAAGTCCACAGTCTGACCCCCTATTGTCATTCTGACCATGGGCTCATGGGGGCCCAGCTGAAAAGAGCTCGGTCTGACCTAGTCAGAATCAGCCATTGCTAGTCCAACGAGATTTTCTTTAGGTGGCTCTGGTTGATGGCAACTGGGTGGAAAAGGGGGCCCTGTTTTCTTACTTTGCTCTTTGGGACATTCATTTTTCCAGTGTCCTGTTTCCTTATAACAGGCATACTGGTCTCATCTCAGGCTCACTCTTCCTTTCCCCACTCCCGATCTGTATTCTTGCTTCCCTTGCTGATCTGTCAGGGAGCCTGAGCATTTAAAAGCAGCTGCTATTATATTGGCCCTTCTTTGTATCCCCTTTCTTCCTCCTTCCTTGCTGCACTGTCTCGGTTGATGAAAACCTTGTTTGCTATATCTAGCAGCTCAGTTGCATTTTTTCCCGAAAACCCTTCAAGCTTCTGTAGCTTTCTCCTATGTCAGCCTGGGTTTGATCTACAAAAGCTGCATTTACCGTAGTTTGAATTTCTGGGGCTTCCAGGATAAAGGGGGTGTAGATCTGGTATGCCTCACATAGTCTTTCATCAAAAGCCGCTGGACTTTCATCAGGCTTCTGGAAGACCTTGGAGACTTTGGCCATCTTGGTGGGCTTCTTGGCCCTGGCCCTGAACCCCTGGAGGAAAACCAGCTGATATCTTTCTAGCCTGGCTCTCCGTCTTCTGAGTTTGGGGTCCAATCGGGTTCCTCATCTGGGGAGGCCTACCTGGCCCATCTGTCTGTCTCTAATATCCCTGCCGGGGCCTGGGTCTAGAGCCACTTCCAAGCCTCTGTTACTATTCTCATGTACTCCTCAGTGTTAAAGAACGTAAAAAGGAGCTGCTTGCAGTCCACCCAGGTGTGTTTCTGGGTCGGGAAGATCATTTCTAGGAGGACTATCATGGCCTGAGGTGTTTCAGAGTATGATGTTTCCAGTTCAGAATGTCAGTTGTGATAAAAGGCTGAAAATAATAGACTGATCAGCCCTCCTGCAAGGTCCCATCTTCGCCAAGTACTTGGGCACCTTGAATGTCCCTGAGAGGTGTCTGACGTGCCAGTTGTGGTTTGAACCCTTGGTCAGCTGAACACAATTGCTGCCCAACTGGTTCTGGAGAGCCCAGATGAGGAGAGATGGAGGGGGGCAGTGTTTCTAGACTTTCTGGATCTTCTAGACTGGCAAAGGGAGCACTTGGTGCCACCTGTGGCACATATAAAGGTGCTTCCTCAGGAGATTTCTGTAGAATAGGTGGCTGAGCTTCCTTCTGAGGGACATGTTTCTTTTCTCCTGCCTGCTTCTTTTCTCCTGCTACTGAAACCTTACTCTGTCCCTTCTTACACACTCAGAACTAGACCCAAGGCAGCAGAGTTTGAGCGATTTCTAACCAGCTGTTCATGTAGGGAAACTGATCTGGGTGGTCAGGGTCTCCTATGACTACATTCCAGACAGCCCTGACCAGTCCTTCATCTAAAGAGCCTTCCGAGGACCAGCCAACCCCAAAGGTTGGCCATTCTAATTCATAGAATTTCCTCAGTGTTTTGGGATCCATTTTAACACCATAATCCCCATTGAAACCCATTTAAAAATTTTTCAACATTCAGTTGAGGACAGTGTATTTACTTTGTCCCAACCCCATGATGATCAGTGGCGAGAGACAGAGAAAGGAAGGGAGTGACCTGTTTTCACAGATCCACTGAGGTGTCAGCCTGGCCATGTCCCGTAGGAGCTTGGATTGTCTTAGCTAAGGTGCACCCATATAAAACCCCGGGCCTGGTCACCTCCTTGTGGGGGTGAGTCACTATTATGCCTGATGAAGAATCACAGAACTACAGGTAAGGGCCCACTCAGACTCTGAAACTGAGGTCGTGGAGCCACAAAATGGATAGTAGAGTGCATGCCCTCTCCTTCCACACTCACACACTTTCACCAGACATTCACTCAGAGGTTAAACAGTCCACCCGATTCCTAACTAAATTTACCTGATAAAGTCATGTGACTTACTGGGAGATGACCAAGCTCCCCTTCCACTCTCTCAGAGTGGGCCTAAATGCATGGGGCCCCTACCTTACTGTTTCTGTCGATAGGTCCAGAGATGTCCATCCACTTTCTCCAGATGCCGACTGAGTCCCAGGCTGAGGTCCGGGAGCACCAGGAGTCCCCCAATTCAATTATGCTAAAACCAGCAGGATGTTCCTCCTGGAGGCTTATCCCATGCCCCCAAGCCCAAAACCTGGTCCACTCACCAGAGGCGAAAAGACCAGCACAATTGCTTCCCTGTTCAAGGGGCTAGATGTTACAGAAGACCAGAGAAAAACCAAACAATGCCTTAGAGATATGGAGTTACACAGTTCTATTATGCCGGCAGACTCAGCAGGATAATTTCCCAAGTCTAAGAAAAGTAACATGCAGGGAGCTTCTCCTTTATACCTTTCTGTGTCTTTGCCCCCCAGATATGGCTTATGCTTCCAGTCCTTTAGTGGGCTTTGCAAAAAAAATACCCCAGGGAGTCTTGAGACAATATCCAATGGTCTGTCCTGGCGCCACCACTAATAACACCCCCTCCACTGGGGCTATGCACTGTTCATAGTTTATGGCCTCTGTAAAATGTGAGCATTTAGGTAACAAGTCTTGGGACATTCATTTTTCCAGTGTCTTGTTTCCTTACAATAGGCACACTGGTCTCATCTCTGGCTCACTCTTCCTTTTCCCCCCTGATCTATATTCTTGTTTCCCTTTCTGAACTGCAAAACCAGTTTCTGGGAAAGAGGCAGTGACTTAATTATAGATTATCAAGAATGTACACTGGGCTTGCTGGCACAGATTCAGATTGCTAGTCCTCCCCACTCCCACCCCAAATATCAGGGTTACATTGGAATTAGCCTTTTAGGCTTCTCAAGACCAGAGTTGGGACAAATAGAAACAGGATTCTTTTCTGCTTTGGAGCTCTGTGTGTTTCAAAGAAAGGCAATAAGGAAGAGGGCAAAGAAGTGTCCTGACCTCCATATTCTTAACCTGGGAACTTCTATTAAGTTTTGCTACACTGCATGAACAGCAGTAAAACACTTTCTGTTGCAGTCCGAAGAGTGTAAGTATGAGTGAGAACCCTTTTGTTACCAGAGAGGATGAGGATGAGCACCAAGGTGGGTCTGCCCTGGCACCCTTTGGAAATAGGCACTTCTATGGTGTCACGGGAAAAAATTTCAGGACACTCACATAGGTGGAGTTTAGTGATAATGGCAAGATTTGTTTATTCGTCTACCTAACTAGTTATTTAAATTTATTTTTATTATTGAAAGTATTACAGTTGTCTCATTAGTTTATTGTCTATTGAGCCCCCTCCACCCCGCACCCATCCCTCCTAGGCCTTTACCACTCTATTGTCTGTGTCCATGGGCTATGCATATATGCATATATGTTCCCTGGTTAATCACTCCCCACTATTCCCCCTAACCCCGGCCTTCCCTCTGAAATTTGTCAGATTGTTCCATCATTCTATGTCTCTGGACCTATTTTGTTTATCAGTTCATTTTGTTCATTAGATTATTCATCTAAGAGTTTGGGAGACAAGGGTTGCTGTGCAATGTGGATAAGTCTCTCAGATGAAAAAGTGGCAAGATTTATTAGAGTGACAAATGACAATAAGCTTTCAGAGAGGCAGAGAGAGCATGCAGGCTATAAGGTAGTGCTTGCGTGGATTCAGAAAAGAAAGTTATATAGGCAAAAGGAGAGTCCTCTGCTCCATTTGCTAATCTCCTGGTTGTAAGTCTAGCTGGGACCCTTTGAGTGTAGCAGAAAAGAAGGCAAGAGTTACGTGCCCAAGGAAAGGAAGGGCAGGGACATGCACCAAGGAGGCACACACTGTTTTTTGCCTTATTTCCATATATTCTCTTGGGTTCAGGAAAGCCTGGGCTTTCTTTTAGACCACCCAACGCCTTTTCTGGCTTTTCCCCCTATACACTGTCTTTTTCAAATTCTTTGGTGTCTGTGCCGTCCCTCAATCCGATCCTTTTCCCAGACTTACCCAGGCTAGTGCCCACCCCCTTGTATGATCACTATTTTGGATTCTAATGCACATACCTCACAGTTCTACTTCTGTTTTCTACTGAGCATGCACCATGTAAAAGGAATTCCCCTTTACTGTTTTTTCTCTCTCCACCCCTCCATTAACCCAGCAAAATGATGCCAGTTACCCTTTGTAGTGGCTGTAAAGCTCTCTTTCCTGCCCAGTCAACTAGACAGGATGATTTGCTCTGTTTGGAAGAACAATGCCAATTACTTTCCAGGTTGACTGTTCCATTTATCCCCTCCTCTTTGGTTATTATCTAACTAACTGCATGCTCTAATTCTTTCATACCGTTGTCAGCCTAGAGAGAGCTAGACTTGCATTTGCCAGTTTTCCAAGGAGAACAATGTTAGCACTAGGTGTAAGGGGAAAATAATTATTTTTTCTCTGTTCTTCTAGGTTCTTGGCTGAGAATGGTCTATAATTAAAAGACAGTTTAATAAGAAGGAACAATTTTAATTACATAGGTACTTATGGGAGCCCCACAAAAAAATATGTAACTCCAAAGATAGTTCATAGGAAGGTGAGAAGAGTAAGAGTTAGGGTGAAAGAGGTTGAAAAAGTGATCATTGGTAATAGCTTTTTCCTGGACCGGGCCCCTTTTAGATGTAAATTTTCCTTATAAAAAGACAACTTCCACTCTGTTTTCAGAGCTCCTGTGTGTGCAGTTCCTCAAAGTAATAAACTAAAAATAACTTTTATACCAAAGAGGCATGCTGTGGGGTGGCATATTCTGCTCCCTTTCACAGAGGAAGTACCAGTTTCTTTGTCAGTCTCTAGAGTTGTTGGGCAATAACCTCCATGGTTAGAAGGCCAAAGAATTCAAAGTGCTTTGTAGAGTGGTCAGTCTTTGAGAGGCACCCAAAGACAATGCATACTGGGAAGGCCAAATATTGAAATAATTACCAATATTTACTACCAATAATTACCAATAAGTCTGCCAATTACCAGTGCTATAGAAGGTTATTTCCAAAGCAGACTGCTCTTTTCATAGATGTCCTAATTGTGCTCACCTTCCTTTATGCCACACATTTATGTCGTGTCTAAGAAACAGAGAATGAAATATGACATTGTAGTTTTCAGGTGCCTGGATTGCAAGGGTGATGAATATTTAAGGCTCTCCCACTGGGAGGAAAAAAGCAGGCCAGGGCAATTGGACAGGTGAGAAGGTTGGTACCCAGTAGGGGAGATACCAGAGAATGTGGGTTGACTCTCCTGGTTGTTGCTGGGGGTAGAGTCCGTGCAATATCCTGAGAAAAAGAATTTTCTAAGACTGGCATGGAAAGAGTGATTTTTTTTTTCATATTTCTTTATTGATTTCAGAGAAGAAGGGAGAAGGAGAGAGAGACAGAAACATCAATGATGAGAGAGAATGACTGATAGGCTGCCTCCTGCACACTTCCCGCTGGAGATCAAGCCCGCAACCCAGGCATGTGCCCTTGGCCAGAATTGAACCCAGGACCCTTAAGTCCACAGGCTGACTCCCTATCCACTGAGCCAAGCCAACCAGGGCAGAAGGAGTGATTTTTATTTCTTTGGAATTACATCACTTGGTTTCCAAAGTCTCATTTCCTTAGAAATATCTATCTATCTATCTTTCATCTATCTACTAGGAGCTCGGTGCACGAAATTCGTGCACTGGTAGCTTCAGGGTGGCAAAACTTTGATCCATTTATTAGTAAAAGCTGGAATGACATAAAAACCAAGATAAATACCAAACTGGTGATGGTATAAATTAGAAACAACCATCCATCACCAGAAAGTATGGGCCCTGGTGAGTACTACAGTCTTTGTCCCTTTGTCTTATCAATCATTAGTACCTGAATTCTGCTATTAAGAAAGTGCTCTAATAGAGGCCTGTTAGTGGAGAATAGTTTTTATAAAACTCCTGGGTCCTCTGTCTGCTGTGATTGTCCATGTCTGTAAATTAATTGCCCTTTAGTAAATTCTGTTCCATCCTATGGAGTTACCTGCATCATTTTTCAGTCTAAAGATACCTTTCATTACAATGGCCATTACAAATTTGCCATATTGTGAGACATTTACTATCTGTGCAAGTTACTTAGCTTCCCAGATGATCAGTTGCCTCACTAACTACAGGATATTTGATTAATTAAATCTGCTAAACTCTCCTTGGTCTGGCACTCTGCAAAGCACCAGCCACAGAAGGGTAAAAAGGCCTGGTTTCTGTTCTCTAATAGCTCTCAGTTTAATGCAAAAGACAAACAAGAAAACTGTAATCTAATCTAATAAAAGAGTAATACACAAATTGACTCTCACTCTGTTATAACCACAAGCCATGTCCACAAGCCACACCCACCAACCAATCAGGAGCAAATATGCAAATTAACTCAACTAAGATGGCAGCAACCACAGAGCTGGAGTTGCCTCCTGCAATGGAGGAAGCCAGGGCCCTGCGGGCCCTGAGCTCTACTCAAGGCTACAAAGTTTCAATTGTAGAAGATAAACAAACCCTGGTTACCTGTCAGCTGGGACCTTGGGTTGCCAGGGGCAACCCAGGCTTTGAGTGGGGGACTGCAACAACAAAGTTTCAATTATAGAAGTTAAATAAATCCCAGATACCTGCTTCCAGCCAGGCACCCTAGAAGGGACTCAAACCCTGAAGGGACTGTGGGCAGCCAGAAATGGCCCTCTATCCCTTACCCAGGCTGGCCAGGCACACCAGTAGGGACCCGAATCCTGGAGGGGATGTGGACAACCTGAAACAGCCCTCTGCCCCTTACCCAGGCTGGACAGGCACCCCAGTAGAGACCCAAACCCTGAAGGGGCTGTGGGCAGCCTGAAATAGGAATCAGCCCCTCACCCAGGCTGCCAGGCACGCCAGCAGGTGGACATCCCCTGAGGGGTCCCAGACTGCCAGAGGGCACAGGCTGGGCTGAGGGACTCTCCCCCCCCCCCTCGAATGCACAAATTTTTGTGCACCGGGCCTCCAGTTTTCAATAAAGAGTGATTAGTGTTCATTGTCAGGGCTCTTTTAACACCTAAGTAAAAAATATAGACATAAAATGGGCTGATAAAATTCCTGATACATCATAAAGTTTGTTTCATGTCCCCTTGAATGATTACAAACTTTGTGAGAAGTTATTTTATTCCTCCAAAACAAGACATTCTCAAATAGCCCACTTTGTAGCCAGCTCCCAACTTCCTGTCTTTTACTCTGGAACAGTGACTTGCAACAGCAGTCCTTCAGCAGATTCGTGTTAAATGTTAATGTTGCAAACATTGCTTAACACCCCTCTAAAGGGATCAGAGAGCAGTCAGAGCCCTTGGGCTGGTCTGGAGCCAGTGTGCTTTATAGCAGGTTGGCAGTGCCATAGCCATTCCTGGACTGTATTCATGCTGAGAGTTGAAGGATGACAACACTGGATTCTGGTGTGGCAGGCTAGGAGCCTGAGTGAGGAGCCAGCCAAAATCATCTGGAAGGAGGGAAGTGGAGAGGCTCGGGGTTTTCCCTATAGTCTGCAGTCATGGATCCTTCTGTCCCCCAGGGATTGAGCTAGTTTTGCCTTTACAAAAACTGTTGTGGTAACCACGGGTGTTTAATAAGTTCCTTAAAGTACTTATTTTCTCTTGATTTTCTCTCACTTATTACCGAGCCTCGTCTTGTATTCTGGGAACTATGAAAAGTCTCCATATGCATAGAGAAAACTATGTCTTCCCTTGGTGGAGAAGGGGATGGGATGGTGTATCAAAAGCACATTTCAAAAAGAGTTTTATTGAGGTATAATGGCATATTTTAAAACATTCATATTTAAATTGAGCAGTCTGGTGAGTTTTTATGAATTTATATATATACTCATAAAAACAATCACCACAATAAGAATCCTATATAATAAAAGACCATAAGTCATAAGTGTCACAATTGAAATGACCAGAGACCAAACCAACATAGCCCCTCACCCGGCTGACCCCACCTCCAAGCAAGTGGTTAGGGGCAATCAGGGAGGCAGCAGAGTGGTTAAGCGTGATCAGGTAGACAGACTAGCAGCTAGGGGTGATCAGGTAGGCAGGCAAGTGGTTAGGGGAGATCACGTAGGCAGGTCAGCTGTTAGGAGCAATCAGGTAGGCAGATGGCCCCTTACAAGGCTGGCCCCACCCCCCAGCAAGCAGTTAGGAGTTGATGAGGCAGGAAGGCAGTGTGGTTAGGGGCAATTAGGTAGGCAGGCGGCCCCTTGCTGGGCTGGCTTTGACCCCAAGTAAGCAGTTAGGAGTGATCAGGAAGTTAGGCTGAGTGGTTAGGTGTGATCAGGTAGGCAGGCCAGTAGTTAGGGGTGATCGGGTAGGCAGACAGGCACTCACAGGGCTGGCCCAGCCTCCCAGCAAAGAAAGAGGGAGTCCCAGGACAGCCAAGCCATCCCACCCCAATCTGTCACCTGCAGAGGGAGGCCACCCATGGCAGTGGAGGGGGACAGCACTACATAGATAGCAAGCAGTGCCAGCGGCCAGGGGGGCCAGCTTCCTGCAGCCAGGGGAAGAAAAGCCCTGATAGGGCCTGATCTCAGGCCAGGCCTAGGGAACCTACCTGAGGGGTCCGAGATTGTGAAAGGGTACAGGCCGGGCTGAGGAAAGCCCCCAAGTGCATAAATTTCTGTGCACCGGGCCTCTAATATTGAACAATAATCTACCCAGCCACATAGTCAGGGAATGCAGAAGAGGAGGAAATTGGCCTTCAGAGTCACTTTGCCCAGACATGTAACAAGAAGACACTAGAGAATGACACACAGAAGTAATGAGCTTTAAAGGGCAGTCACCACTCCCACTTATAAAACATGCCCAGTGATGGGACAGTATAGGGTAACATCCAGGCTACATCTTGACTGAAAGGCCTCCCACTGAGAGGCCTGACTATGACTCCTTGCTTTCAGTAAAATTCCACAGTTGAAACTAACCTAACCACATCCTTACCAAGTAACAGAATGAAATGCTTCTCTCTGATGGTCTGCAGGCTGATCGCTCCTGCTATAGACAGCTCATTTCATTAGAGGAATTCTGCTTGAGGATTAAGCAGCCCCTTTGTCAGCAGAGGTGAGGAAAATGCACAAAGTAATGACTGTTTTTCAGAGATTCCCAGGAGTATCCATAACTGAACTCAGATCTGTAGGTCCTCGGAGGAGCCAGGAACAAAGACATTGAGAAATTTGCACTCTTCCTGGAGTCCCTGTAGATGCCTATCTGTCTGAGGTCAGTACCCACCTCTTGTCTCGCCTTTCCTTCCTTCCTTTAACTGTAAAAGCTGCCTGGATTTCTGACTCTTTTATGTTAGATTTGAAAATAAGTTCTATAAATCTTTCCTTACTCCAAATGCTGATGCATTGAATATTGGCTTTTCTTTTGAAGCATCAAGTCCAAGAACCTTGGGCCTGTAACAAAAATGAAGAATGTACAACAACCATACATCCTTTTTTAACATCATGTTCTGCAAAATAGTTGTTTTGTCAATTAAATTGTAATGACATAAGGTATGTGGCAAAACAGCTATAATCAATAAAAGCTTAAGGAACTGTAACCTTCCACCAGATTTATGGCATAGAAACCAGCAGAGACCAGCTTAATCCAATTGTTCTGGGTGAAATTAGTGGGTAAGATTTCCCCAACACTAGTAGGCATAGGGTGGCTTTTGCTAAAGCTTCAGAAAATGAATTTTCTAAGGCTCCACAGGAGGATAAATTGTTCTTATTGGAATTATATTTCTCAGGTTGCCAAGTCCCATGTTCCTTAACACAGTCCTGAAAGAGGTGTAGCTGAGGGTCCAACAGACCCAAAAGTAGGGCCAGAGCCTCTGTTCCAAGTTGGAGCCAGGCACAGTTCAGGAGCAAGGAGATTCAGTCCATTAATCCATTGCATGGAGGCCACATGTGCGAATGTAGGAGAATGTACCCCGTGAAATAGGAATCCCAAGAAAGCTAGAGGGCCAAGTGCCAAGGCCCCAGAGAGAGGGCTCCTTTAGACAGTTTAAATATTCTCTGGCCACTGACTTGTTCCCAGGTGTGACTGACAGATAACTGCCTTTCCATGTAACTCAGACCTTACTGGACATTTCATTCAAACTGCCTTTGTCCAGTTCCTTCCCCATTGATCTACAGGGAACAGACTTGGAGAGTGTTATATTACAGCTTTCTAACAAATCTGTATAAATGGCATGACTATATTATCTAGTTTTCCCTTTACTCCTTTTCCATTACATAATAACCAGATTCAGATTATGACAAAGGTATCACAACATGATGATTAGTTTCACATCATTAGGCAATCATTTTAACACATTACCATGCTAAACAACATACCCTGAGCCACCCTGATCAGAAATGGAAAGCACATAAAAGAACACAAAATGGCTGACAGAGCTCCTCTGAGAAATCTCCAACCCTTTCCCCGAGAAGTTCCTGAATATCCTCCCCTACCCCCGTTATTGAACACCCAACCCTTGATTAATAAAGAAAGCAATTCTTCTGAAGGGGCTATTCTGTCTGTGAAGGAACTTATTTTGCCTCATGGCTTCACCAGAAAACTCATTTTCACTTTAAACTCTATGCTGGCTTGTGTTTGAATTCTTTCCTGCGTGAAGTCAAGAACCCACAGTGGGTCTCGGATCCTCAGAGTCTCAGACCCTCGACCTGAATCAGTAACTAAAATATTTGTGGAAGCATTATTTTACAGGCCTTTTAGTGGTCCACTGACCATGGGAAACTTCAATGGCCCCAAGTGACTATGATTATGGGACAACTGATCTCTTCCTCACTCCCAAGTCCTACACCCACACCAAGGCCCCTAGGTAAGCCACCCACAAGAACCCCCTCAGAGAGCTCTCTTCTCTTTACTGGTCCTGCCCTTGTGTACAAGCTGTCTGCAAGAAATCAACATGCCTGATCGTGTACAGAGTTCAGTGCTTATTCCTATGACATGGAGACTCAAGAACCTGGCATTTAAGGTAGGTAACAGTGAGACTGACTATGTCCATTCAGATGAATGATGCCTAATTTGCTGTTAATTGTTAATTAAGAAGACAGTAAGTGTGAGAAATGACTCACATGTCTGAATTTCAAATGATAGACTTGGAAAAAGAAATATGGGGAAAATAAGACTTTTAATACACTCTGGAGAGAAGGCATCTATTGTACAGGAACAGGTGGGTCAGGGAACATAGCCTATTTAATTAGTCCATCCTCTGGTTTCTCACTGGCTGAGTACTATGAGATCACCTGTTTCCTCATACACTGCCCAAGTCTTGTTGTCTCCCATTGGGCCATTAAAAAAACTGGGCTGAGGCCTTTCTAGCTGACTCCACCTCCTCTGTCTACCTGAGGCAGATGCCTGGAATGGTTTCCACCATAATACTCACCAGAGTGCAGTACTTTGTTCCTACATCCTCTTCCCTCCTCCCCACATTCTGCTTGCCGAGGTGGAGCTTTTGATGCTGACTGGCATAGAAAGTGACAATCAGAACCAAATTGGCCAGCAGAAGGGTGCAGTTGGGGGTGAGATCAGACTGGCTGGGGAGGGAATTTAGGGGTGATCGGGAAAGCAGAGGCAGTTAGGAGGGATCAGGCCAGCAGAGGAGAGCAGTTAGGGGCAAGATCAGGCCAGCAGGGGAGGGAGTTGGAGGTGAGATCAGGCTGGCAGGGGAGGGCAGTTGGAGGTGAGATCAGGCTGTCAAGGGAGGGCAGTTGGGGGCAACCAGGCTGGCAGGGGAGGGCAATTTGGGGCGAGATCAGACAGGCACGGGTGGGCAGTTGGTGGCAAGATCAAGCCAGCAAGGGAGGGCAGTTAGGGGTGATCAGGAAGGCAGGCAGAGGGGTTAGGAGCAATCAGGCAGGCATGTAGGCAATTGAGTGGTTAGGAGCCAGCAGTCCCAGATTGTGAGAGGGGTGTCCGACTAGAGTGGGTGCAGGCTGAGCTGAGGGAAACCCCTCCGTGGACGAATTTCATGCTCCGGGCCTCCAGTTTATAATAATAAAAGGATAATATGCTAATTAGACTGGACATCCTTCCAGATGACCTTCTGGAGGAAGCCAGTGCTGCAAGGGCCTGAGGCAAGCCACTGCGGCTGCCAGGGCCGAGCCCCTTGCATGAATTTCATTCATCGGGCCTCTGGTATACTATATAAGCATTGGACAAATAAACAAATATAGACATAAAATGGGCTTAATAAAATTCCTGGTATATCATAAAGTTTGTTCCATGTCCCCTTGAATGATTACAAACTTTGTGAGAAGTTATTTTATTCCTCCAAAACAAGACATTCTCAAATAGCCCACTTTGTAGCCAACTCCCAACTTCCTGTCTTTTACTCTGGAACAGTGACTTGCAACAGCAGTCTTTCAGCAGATTTGTGTTAAATGTTAATGTTGCAAACATTGCTTAATCATGATGATTGAACTAGTTCCTCACCCAGTTCATTTGATCGCTATATAATCAGAACCAGAGGGATCCAGTGAACACAGCTGGAACCATCTCCATAAACAAGAGCTGGAAGCCATCTTCAGTTGGAGGGACTCTTCCAGATTTCTGTAAGATTCTTACCCCTGGGCAATCTATTACTGCATTTTTAAAAAATATATACATACTTTTTCTAGCCATTTAGCTATTTCAATTAAACAATTTTCCCCCTTTAAATCTTATGGGCCCAATTAATGAACTAAGGAAAGATGAAACAGATTCTAAAGTTTAAAATGAAAGATTTCTTTTGGGATTGTCACTATGTGTGCAGATGAAGGGAGGTTACTGAGACTGGGAGCAAGTGGAGGTTTAGGAGGAATTCCCAATTTGTGATAAAATCCCCAAAGTCCTGGGGAAGCCATTTGTGTGATACCCCTAGGGAACAGGCATCAAATGTGGCAGAATAAGAAAATAAACAAAAAGAATGCTTTTAGCTTTGTTTTCTTTTAATCTTCCATATTATTTTTTTTTTTTACTTAAAATAGTTTTGATTGCTAAGAGCCAAGTGGAACACATCTAAGATCAAAAGAAGGTACATTGACAGATTGAAGGGAAGAAAGAAGGAAAAGAGATAAAGGGAGGAATATGCCTTGAGTGTTATGCTTTCACTTTGAGGGATATTGCCCTAGAACATATAAAAGTGTGAAGCTACATGTATGGAAATTAAAACCATGGTTACTTATCATAGAGTGTAAGTTCAGTATCTGGTGTGTAAAGTTGGACAAACCTCTTGAATACAAAACATTGCCTGTGGAGAGAGGAAGAGAATATTAATTCTTGTGAGATTAATGGATTGGTTTGAGACAGATGATAAAGTTAGTCTGAAGAACAATGAGGACATTTTTCATTGACAAAAAGCTGACTGACACTTATGTGCTTGAATATGGAAGGTTAGGTGTGAGTGAGTTTGACAACCAGATGTGAGGCTCTAAACCCTTGGCTAGGCAGATTCACTTCAGCAGCACAAATAATCTGTCTCATACTTGTTTTCTCCCAAATTAATTTTACCTCTTTTGGAGAAATTTAGGATTGAATATATGAGTGAGCAAGTTGTGAGTGGGGGAGTAGATATTAGATACTGGTGGCCTTGCTGTGTACCATCTGGGCTTTGGTTTCTGGATGTCTTAGGGAGTCAAGATGACAATAAACCTGAGAAAAATTTAGCTAAGTTCTTACAGAATTAATGTGTAAATATTGCAGGTTAAAAGCAAAGACTTTTCTTTACCTCTCCAGACAGGGATGGGAGGCCTTCAACCTCCAACCAGCAAGTGGCTTTGTAGGATATGAAACCCGTGTATGGCATCAGTCCAGGACCATAATTAGAGGTGGTGTGGGCTTGGTTAATATGCTGAGCCTTAAGAAGTGATACATCCCAGTGAGATTGGATCACAGAAATTCTTATCATCTATTTATTTCACAAGGTGCCTTATGCTACCAACTAAACTTATACAAACTTGTCTCTGTAATTCCACTAGACTTTTGCTAATAAAACTGGAGAAAGATTCTCTTATGCTTAATGAGAACCATGGAATTTCAGACTTTACAGTTAGCAACTCTCTCATTCTATAGAAAAACAAACTTCAGCCTGGAGAGGAAAATTAAGTCAATCACTAAAAAAAATTTAAAAAAAATATTGAGAATCTATTGTGAGGCAGGCACTGTCATTCAAGGTGAATAATATGGGCTCTGCCCTCCTGTAGAGTGTACACCAGTAGGAAACACTGACAAGTAGACAGGTAATTGTATAACAGCTTGAAATGGCACCTGTGGAAATTGGCAATAGGTGTATCTTTATTTTGTGATATCCTTGTGAGCAGATGCTGGGCTTTATGACTTTTGCTTTGATACTTGTATCTAATGGGGTGGCCTTGGTCTCAATATCTAAGCACAGAGTGTTAGGACAGACTCTAGACAGGCCCAGCAGCTCAGACCCCCTTTTTTGAAGAACATTATCCCCACAACCTGTAGAGCACTGGTACCTCTTACAAGGACCCATGGTCTCCAC
>PVJC01030650.1:0-21091 GCA_004026665.1 Murina feae
AAACACCCCACACACACGACATACACATACACACACAAACACCCCCCCACACAACCACATACACACACCACACACATCTCACTCACACACACACCACACACACATGCACATACACACTGCCTCCGCCAGGAGGCACTGGCTCCCCATCCCTCCTGCACAGAACAGGGCACATCTGCACTCGCACAGGAACTCCCCGCTCTTTACAAAGATGACTCTTGGCAGTTTCTGCACAGTCTTCTCTGAAGAGGAATGAGCCTTCACCTGCAGAAGTTTAACCCATCAGACACCGAGGACTTTACAGAAGGAGCTGGCAAGACAGGAAATCACTCGGGAAGTCACATACACACGCACACACGTGTGTACACCTCCCCAGGCCGCTCATTGTGAGGCCAAGGGCGCAGCCTCTCCATGGGAGGAAGGCGATGCTGCGGCCGGAGCGCACAGTCCAGAGCAGCCCAGGCTGTCGGCCTCCGCTTCGACGAGGTGGGGCTGGAGGCCAGAGATGAGTTCTGGGAGCCCAGGAGGTGACGTCGGGAGCGTGTGTGCGGTGGCCCAGGAACCTGGACGGGTTCCATGAAAGGCCCGGAGGTGAGCGGGCCGGCTGGGTGAGGGAGGTGGTCGCCTGGCGGCCTGCGGGATGCGCTGTGGGGCTGTGTGGTGTGCGCTCCCCGCTGTGCCCTCTCCGCCCGCCTGCGGGCTTCCCCGACGCTCCTGGCGCCGGGCCTTTGTTCCTGCTTCCTGGCTCGGACCCCGTCTTTCTTCTCCCAGGCCGCTGGGAGGCGCTGTGGCCGACCCGCCCCGGCTCCCCGCAGGACGCCCGGCTCCTCCAGGCGCGAAGCCTTTCCCCGCGGGGGTCCCCGCGGAGCCGAGCCGGAGCCCCGGGGCAGCCTGGAGCCCTTCCAGGCCGGCGAGGGCTCCCGCGTGGCTGTGAGATGCCTATTTACCATCGTAACTAATCTGCCTCCATCATTAACCAGAAATGCTTAGCGGGGCCCCCAGTGATGGCGCGCGCTGCTCATTGCGGGCGCCGCCGCCCCCCGTCTGCCTGCTCCCGTCTGGCCCAGGCCCGACCCGGAGGAAGGACCGACAGACACCTGTGCATAGTCCCCAAGACCCGGCCACCACTGCCTCTTCCTGACGCCTCTGAGCTGGCAGCGGGTCTGAGTACGTGGGAAGGGATGGAAGCTAAGAGAGGGCCATGACCTGGCCGCCGCCACCCAGCCAGCCTCCCCCTCACCTCCCCACACCGGTGTCGTGTACAGGGTGCCCCCTTCCGACCAGGGTCCCGAGTACAGGCCCTTCCCTTGCGCCCTTCCCTGGACGCTGAAGGCGAGGCAACTTCGAGGAATGGGAGCGGGGAGGGGCGGGGAGCAGTCCGCCCAGGCTGAGCCGCCTCCTCTCCCACTCCAGCCCTCGGACCTTGCGGGGGCTTCGTCCTGACCAAACGCGCCCCCTACAGGGACCGGATGCGAGAGGAGCTGGGCCAGGGGCGACCTGCTGGCCAGCATCCCATGGAGCCCAGAGGACGAGCTGGGATGGCTGCGGGCCCTTCCCCGGGGCTGGGCTGGGCCGCGCCTGAACCACCGCCTCTCGGGCCCGGGGGACTCCATGGCGTGCGTCTGAGCGCGAAGGGTGCGCATTCACGTGAGCCCCGTCGGGTAGCTGGCAGGACCCGAGGAGACGAGCGCACGAGGTGAATGGCAGTGCGGCCCGGGTGAAGAGTCCCCGAGGGCTGGAGATGGGGCAGGAGACCGGGACGCGCGCACCTCTGCGCGCCTGGGGAGTCCCGGTCCCCCCAGGACAGGCCCTGAGCAACGTGGGTGCGTGCAGCCTCCTGCCCACGCACCCTGCAGGGACCCAGACCGCCCAGCGCGGGGACCCGCCGTCGGGACAGTAAGGAAGGCTCGCTCAGAGCCACGGGGCAGCCGAGGGGTCTTGTTATTGGACTAACGAGGGTGTAAAGACCCAGAGAGATGGAGGGAGTCCAAGTCAGACTCCCGTTCCTTGGAGAGTCTGTCATTGCGCCTCGCGGCCTCTTCCGTCGGTTCCTCACGAACCCAGAATGCGCGCGTGGCCCGGGCGGGTCTATGCGAGTGGGTGACTGCGTGCGTGGCCTTTGTGTGGCTCCGCGTCCGCACGTGCCTACTGGGTGGGGGTTGGGGGGAGGAAGGGAGGGCAGTGGGTCAGGGCTTCCCGATTCCATGAGCCCCTCGAGAAGTTTCCAGTCACCGGTTTAGGACACTCGAGGAAGAGTCCTTTTCCGCCCCCATGGGCCCTGAGAGCCATGCCAGGGCTCTCTGTCCTGGACCCCGTGGGAAAGCGGCGGCCCCCCTCCTGCTCTGGCCGTTCGCGCCCCAGCAACTGGAGGTGGTCCTTGGAGGGAGGCCGCGCGCTCGGGGCCATTGGCAGGTTTTTGCTGCCACCTCGCGGCGGCGGCGCGCAGCGCCCCAGGCCTCTGCGCCGCGGGCTCTGGCTGGGTGGGTGGGTTGGAAAGGGCCTCCCTTTGAGGCCCTTGAGGCCCTTTTCATTTCCATTCGGTTTTCCCAGCACCTCTTCCCAGGATTGCCTCCTTCTACTCTTTTTAAAAAATATATATTTTATTGATTTTTTACAGAGAGGAAGGGAGAGGGATAGAGAGTTAGAAACATCAATGAGAGGGAAACACCAATCAGCTGCCTCCTGCATACCTCCCACTGGGGATGTGCCACAACCCAGGTACATGCCCTTGACTGGAATCGAACCCGGGACCCTTGAATCTACAGGCCGATGCTCTATCCACTGAGCCAAACCAGTCAGGGCTGCCTCCTTCTACTTTTAAAGGAGAATGCGATGGACCAAGCCCCGTCTTATACCAAAGTCCACAGTTTTGCTCCTGTAGTACTTTCCACCTTAGCCTGTGGGATTTGAGGTCACTTTTCTACCTCTTCCCTCTCCCTTTACTGTTTGATCCATAGCTGCCCGCCTGGACTTGCAATACTTGTCTCATGCTAAGGCATCCTTCCTGCTGCACTGTTAGCCTCCTCTCCCGAAGGTGCCCCTGCGTCTCATACAGATGGAGCTCAGCTTCCATGATGGTTGGCTGGAGGGAACCCTTCCTTCTCGCCCCCTCCACAGCTGCTTGCTGAGTGCCAGGTCCTATGTTAGGCCTCCAGGACAGCCAATGGCAACACGTCCTGCCCCACCATCTTAGGATCCTAGTTTAGTGGAAACAGAGAAATGCAACACAGAAGTTGTCATTTAAGTGGCCACATCGAAGTATGAACAAAGAGAGCCGGGAAGAGGGCATTTGAAGCAGATCTTGACCCGTTAATCTATTAATGCTTCTCTCTTATGCAGCATAAATACTGATCCTCAATCGCTTCCCTACAAATCCGATTCAAAAAGCGGTGTTTGTGCTTACTTGTTTTACATGTTTGCTGCCAAAATGATTTGGCAACATAGCCTGACCTACACTGATGTGAAAAACTATCTATAGTCTTTATTTCTCTCACTTGGCATGAATACCAGATGTTTCACTGTGGAAATATTCATGTATTTGGTTATAAGTACTACTCCGGACCTTCCACGGTGGTATTATATAATATGTAACATATGCATCATTCTATGTGCCTTCTTGAAATCTCCAAAATTCTGGATTTCCAGACACATCCTATCCCAGAGGTTTTGGGAAAAGGATTGTGGTCTATTGCACTGAGTCTAGGGATAAAGAGGTTCCTGGTGGGACAGGAAGTTGGGAGAGTTGGAATTTAAATAATTTAAGTAGATAAACCACAAAGTGGAAGGTCCATAGGAAAGGTAGGTCAAGTTGGCTGTGGGATAGGGTCCTAGAGCCAGCCCAGCGAGGCTAGCAGCATCGTGGAGGGCCCCAGGGACTAGAGTGTTGATTTCCACACAGGCTGGAGAAGGCAGATAAATCCTGGCTCCTGGCACGAGAGGCAAGAGAAGGAGCCATAGGGTCCTGTGGGAAAATGTATCTTTCTGGATGTCTCTCTGCCATCTGGTTGGAAGACTGGATGGGGCCCAGGCCCCAGTCTCCAAACTCCCTCTCTCTTCCTGGAGATATCCAAGCCCAGTGTCTGTCTCCAATAGCAAGACCAATCAGCATAGAGGGAGCTGGCTATGTGCAGACCTGGCGAGCTGTCCAGCCCTGTGGTCTCATAGGTGAGTCTCCAAACAGGCCTCAGGCCTCCTGAGCACAGGCTCTGTGTTGCCTGCTCCTCTGTGGCTGGGAGCCGGAGGATCTGGAGAAGATGACCTTGAGACACGGTGGATCCGCCTTCTTGGCGCCTTAGGTGGGGAACCCTGGAAGCTCAGAGCTGGTGAAGTGGAGAGTGGGCTGCACTGGGAGATGTGGAGGAGACCTGGGATATGCGAGGCTGGACCTTCTCATTGGTAGGCCACGGGCGTTAGGTCTGAAGCTGACACTTACTGCCTCAATCACAGCCCCATGGGGCTGGCCCTAGTGCGCCTTGGACAATGGACACTACCTCCCCAACAACAACAGAAGTGGAAAATGTCCCTCCTCGTTCTAGAACTCTTACTCCCGAATGGGGAGGGGTTAGAAGGATGGAAGGAGAGGGGGACATCCTCAAGGCCTGAAAAGCTTGTGTTTAATTGTGGCAAAACCCACATAACACAAAGTTCACTCTCTACACCATTTCAAAGCTCACGGTGCGTAGGTATTTAGCACATTCACAATGCTGTGCAGCTATCACCACTGTCTAGTTCTATAACATGGTCCTCATCCCAAAAGGAACCCCTGAACTTATTAAACCATCACTCCCCATGGTCCCCTTGCTCTTCCCCCTAGCCCCTGGCAACCACCAACCTACTTTCTGTCTCTGGATGTATCTAGTCTGGAGGTTTCATATAAATGGAATCATACTATACGTGGCTTCTTAGCCTAATGTTTTCAAGGTTCATCCATTTGTAGCATGTGTCAGTACTTCATTCCTTTTTATGGCTGAAAAATGATATCCCATTAGATGGATATGCCATATGATGAAAGGGGAGGATTGAGGAAAAGGGGGAGACCCTCTGGCCCCCTTGCACAGGCCACCCCAGCCTGCCAATGACTAGAGTTTAGCTATAAAAGAAAAAGTCATCTGGGCTGCGTATACTGGGCTGTTGTAGTTTTGGGGGGCCTGCTCACCAATACCCTGAGCACCCTGTTATTTCCCAATTCATTCGTTTAGAACAATTCTAACCTGACCTTGGATGAAAAGAAGAAATGGGCTCACAGACACGTAGGACAGGAGACAGGTCCTGTGTGGGCATTTGGAGTCGGGGGTGATGGCGACAGTAAAGTTGCACTTGAAGATCAGGAAGGCTCCCAGGCAGCCTGGGATGAGAGCTGGGGATCCTCCGCCTCCCTGTGGCTTCCCCACCCCTGCTCTCTGGGCTTCTCCCTCTTCTTTTTACTGCACAGTCAAGGGGAAGATGCAAACTTCACCCCCGGGGGAAAGAGAGAGCTTGGGTTAAGAAGCATCGAAGTTGAAAAAACAAAAAGTTCCCTTTCAAGGAAGTGAGTAATTCTGTAGAGATGAGATGGATGACTCAGCTGCTAAGGTGACCCCTCCTCCAGCAGAGTCTCTCTCTCTCTCTCTCTCTCTCTCTCTCTCTCTCTCTCTCTCTCTCTCTCTCATTGCTTTTATATGTGTGTGAGCGAGAGCAAGAGGAAAGGTGAGAATGAGGAAGGGAGAGGCAGAAACATTGATGTGAGAGTGAAACAGTGATCAGCTGCCTCCCACACGCCCCACACTGGAAATGGAGCCTGCGACCTTCAGTGCCTGGGATAATACCAACCAACTGCTCCCAACCAACTGAGCCGCACAGGCAGGGCACAGCGGCTCTCATTCTTACCGGCCGGCTGCACTCTCCAAGAGCTGCTCCCTCCCCATGAGCCAGACTTCACTCTTCCTCACACCCAGCTTGACTCCATCCTCCCTGTCAGGTTGGGGACACTCAGGTACCCACTGGTCTCACCCCCGGATGCCTGGGAGGAAAGCCCATCTCTACCTCAAGCCACAGGTAAGTGCCTCAAGCTTTAAACCTTTACACAGGGACAGGCCCCAAAGGGAGAAAGGAAAGGAGTCTGGGTTGGCTGCGTCCTAGACGGTATCCTGGGATCTTTCACCATCTATTTCCTTTGCTCCTCCAGCATGCCCGTGATTAGTATTTTTATCCCCATTTTACAGCTGAGAAAATTGAGAGGGTGAGACAATTGTGGGAGGCTTGCTAGTCTCCTCTGTCACACCAACCCCGAGGGAGGGTAAGGAGTTCCCTCACAAGCCTTCCTCTCTCCCTTCTTCCAGGCCTGAGCGTGGCGGGTAGGGAGTGATGTCCCTTGTTAAGGATGTGGTTGGGGGCCCTGAACTCCAGGGGCAGAGGATGGGGGGGCCGATACGCTCCGGGAAGTCCTGATTTGAGGATACCCTACTGCGCTCCTTTCTTCGGGGCTCCCTCAGAGGCAAACAGCCAGGATGATGAAACACCCCCTGTCCCTCCAAATTAGGCTGCTCCATCTCCACAGCCTCATGGACCAGCTGCTCAGGAGTTCCTTCCATGCAGAGCTCCCCCTGCCCCTCCCACAGAAGGGCCACTGTGCTGTTTTCGATCTTTATTTAAATTATTATAACGCTCAGGACTTGGAGTGGTGGGAACCTGGAGCTGTCTCCCCAGGAACTGCTGAGTCACAGGGAGAAGAGCTGGGAGACGGTGGTGATGGCCACCTGGGCCGGTTTTCAAATAGCAGGAGCTGGGGTCTCACTCAGCTGTAGGGGAAGTTACAGTGCAGTGCAGAGAGTGCCAGACAGACATGGTGTCCTCACTGAGGCACCCTGGCCACACAAGAGCCCGCGGCCACCTTCTGCCTGGCCTCATAGGGATCTGGGCACATCCTCAGCTCCCACAACCCTGAGGCCAGGACTGTATTGAAGCCTTTGTATTGCCCACAGCACCTACCACGAGCCCTGCATGTACCTGTGGTATCGATGAGTGAGTGAGTGATAAACACTAACTCAAGGCCATGGACAAAGAGCCAGGCATTGCCAGTCCACCACGGAACCTGCCTACAGAAACCAACAGGCCTTAGGGGAGACTTACTGAGCCCAGAGCCACAGAGGTCCCAGGAAAGCACTGGGGATTGCAGAGCATGCTGCAATGGCCCGGAGCCAGCAGGAGGTTCTCTGGGGTCAGATGTCAGGGAAGCACCCAGGGAGCTAGCAAGGAGGAAGTGCTGACAGGCTGGGGGCAAGAGGAGGAGGGCTGGGCACCCCAAAGGGCGACGAGGCTGTGTGAGGGAGGCTGGCAGGGTGCGGGAAGGAGAGGTGATAGCACACTGACGTACTTGAGGTTGACGCTTAAAATAAACGGCCTTGCTTGGGTCAGCTGGGACACCGGTAATCAAAGCTCTTCCCTGCTTCGAAGTCCACCCATCACATTTTGGCAAATTTTAGAACAACCCTCCTGTGCCAGCCTCTTTATTGAAGTTTATTACAAAAAGAGGAAAAAACATACGTACTCCAAGTGCATTCCATTTGCTCCATGTGGACACGTGGGCGGAGCTGGCTTTGCCTGGCCATTTCCGGTTCATGAGCGTGCCCGGGAATACCAGGTGAGGGCATGGATTTCGTGAGGAAACACAGAAGGAGCTCACTGTGTTTGGTGTTTGTCAGGACAAAACCACCATGTCCCCACCCACTTTGCAAACCCATCACATGAACCTAGAACTGGAATCAGTCGTTTGTGCAGGTCAGTATCTCTCCATGCAAACTCCCCCTACGTGTGCCACAAGTACAAAACACCACCCTAATATAGTTTCATCTGCTTTTAGGAGTGGGGTAAGTATATTCCTCCCCAGGCGACTTCTGTGCACGGGGTCTCTGGGTTTGCAGTTCCTCAAGGAGGTGACACTGAGCAAAGGGGAAAACAGGCTCCTTTGGGTTTGGGGCTCTTGTGGGAACACCTTTTCCAGTGAGATGCTGATCTACAGAGCTCACAATGTTAGAATGAGAGGCCTGGCCCCGGATCTCAGTGCCTCCTTCTAATAGCTCTTTCTAAGTGTGCTTTCCTCATCTGTGAAATGGGTACAATAGCTTATATCTGGCCAGGGTTGATGAAACATCCATGAGATTATTTCCAGTACATTTCCAGTGCCTGGAATGCAGTGGGTGCCTATAGGAAGGACACGTGTGGTGATGGCAGCTCTAAAATGGGGCAATGGTGGCTGGGACTAGGGCAGAGCAAGTGAGTGGGGAGCTGGGAGGATCTGTGTCAAGCCCAGGTGCTCCTCCTGCCTGGCCACATGGTAGACACTGGGTCCAGCCTCTGATTCCGGGCCAACTCTGCCCTCTTCTCCCCTGTTCCATTTCAGAGTCCAGGCCACTCCCATCTCAAGCCCCAGAAGCCCCACCTCTCCTCTCCTCTGCAATGTGGAGGACCTCGGCCATGGGCTTTGCACACTCATGGCAGACACAGCCTGGGACTCCACTTCCAAGTCCCATCTCATCCCTGCTTCTTAGCCGCTTCTCTGGTCGTTTGGTTCCATGTCTTCTTCTTTTTTTAAATATATTTTATTGATTTTTTTACAGAGAGGAAGGGAGAGGGATAGAGAGGTAGAAACATCAATCAGCTGCCTCCTGCACACCTCCCACTGGGGATGTGCCCGCAACCAAGGTGCATGCCCTTGACCGGAATCGAACGCGGAACCTTTCAGTCCGCAGGCTGATGCTCTATCCGCTGAGCCAAACCGGTCAGGGCGGTTCCGTGTCTTCTAAAGCCAGGGGTGCAGGCGGGTGTGAGGCCACCCCTGCCCACCACTCCACTTTTGCTCCCAGCACAGCTGTGGCTTTCTCTCCTTCCTGCTGCCTTCATGCATCTCTCTCCAGTCGCAGGGTGGACACTGCCTCATCCCTGCGTCTCCTCCAGCACCCCTTCCCGAGGTTCCTCCCTCCGTCCTGTCGGCTGTGTGCCCAGGCTTTGGTGACGGGTTCCCAAATTGCAGACAGCTGGGAAGAAGCCTGCTCACAGCTAAGCACCAAAGCAGTGGCAGGGCCAAGGTGGGCACTTCCTGCTGGAGCAAAGAGTGCCCGGTGACCCCAGTGAAGCAGCCGCAGCCTCTGGTAAAGTCCCTGTGAGAGCACAAGCCTGGCCATCTCTTCCCCCCACTTCCAGGCAACATTCTGCACACTGAGCTGACCAACAGGGGCCGAGGCTCTTGTGAAACGGTCACAGCTCTCACTCCTCAGTGAATCAAGACCTCAAGGCACTCCAAGGGGTTCAGACGAAAACACTGACTGCTCTAGGACCCTGCCACTCAAAGTGTGTGTGTGTGTGTGTGTGTGTGTGTGTGTGTGTGTTGGGGGGAGGTCCCGGAAGCCTGGGTGTCACCTGGGACTCTTAGGAAATCAAAGTCTTAGGTCCCATGCTGACATTCGGTTAATAAGATGCCAGGTGACTTCTATGCACAGGGGCCTCCCTGGGTTTGCAATTCCTCAAGGAGATGACGTTGTGTAGGAGGAAGACTCAGGCCATGTGACCTTAGTCATGTCATTTCAGCAAGCCGAGGTCTTGCCTTTCTCTTCTGTAAGTTGGTGGCAGTCATATTCGCCAGGGGTTGTGATGATCAGATTGGGTGCTGAGCTGGAATCACGTCACAAAGTTTAGAGATGGTGACCATTTCTGTTGTCTGGCCCTAGCTGTTGTTCATTCATTCTGGCCATCTGGGAATCTGTCCCGCCACCCCACCACCACCACTCTCGCCCTGCCCCATCTGTCTTCTTGCAGGTGCTAGCTTTCCCTCCGCTTCAGTGCCCAGGCAGACTGCTCAGCTCCTGCAGATAAAGTCCTGGAGGAGGTGGTCAGCATTGGGTGTGTCGTCACCCACCCACACCCTTCCCACCCACCTTGACATCTGGCCCTAGAAAACAGGGGCCCCCACCACTCAACGGAAAGATGCTGCAGCAGAAGAATCACAGGCCCCCTGCCAGGGCTGGTGGAAACAGCCCAGGTGGAAATTGGTCTGCAAACTTTTTGAGGGTGTGTGGGGCTGGAGAGTGGCTGGGCTGGGCCCAGCAGCTGGAACATCACCCGAGTGAGGAAACCTCGCGTGGAGCAGGAGATGAGTTTTGAATAGAACTGTTGTGCCACCAAGCAAGGTATCCCCCAATCAGCTAGACTGGCTTGTGGATGGAGAATAAGATGAGGCTGCTGCCCACCTCCCCAGAGCCCACAGCATTTCTTGGCTCCAGCCAATTCCTTCTTTCTTAAGATGTGTCCAACACAGCTGCCAGGATGCATCTCTAGAGCAGTTGGGTCTGCCCAGCCACTCTTTTCATGATAGCCACGTGTCTTAGATTTTCCTACCCCATCCCCTTCAATTTTGTACTTCATCCTGTTCCCATAAACATCCTACTGTGAGTCAGATCATGTGGTCCCTCCTTTTTTTTTTTTTGTCTCAGACAATGGGCTTGGTATAGTCATAGGACCTCACTGAGTTTTACTTTATGGAAAGCAGAGGTTGAGTACCATTATCAGACCCTATTTCCCATCTCACTGTAGATTTTCTGTTCTGTCTCCCCATTTGCAAACATTATCCAGTCTACAACAACCACTTCTCTAAGTTTTCAGTCAGCGGTGTTGAGCTCTATGCCTGGAGTCACACACAATCACCAGCCCAGAGTTCCTTCTGGGGGCCGCCCCACAGCTGTGTGGGACACAGCTCTGCTCTCTCCCACCTGGGCGGTTGGGCGGCGTCACTTCTGAAAAAGCAGATGCCCTCTCCCTGGCCTCTGGGAGAACATTCTCCTGAACAGTCCCACAAAGATCTAGAGAGAGTTTTAGAAAATCACAAATCTGAAATCCAGAAGCTTAAAGAATGTAAGAAATGTAACAGGGCAGGGACCTTCGATATCAGACACCTGCTCTCCACGTCGGCACTGAGATCCACAGAGAGCCTCGCCTGGTGGCCTGTGGTTCCAGATCTTGGGGGTGAAAGGTGCAGGGGTAGGTTTTCTTTTTGCCCTCGGTCTGGGGACCTTTGTCAGGGCTGGGGTTTAAAGAGGGGTCTCTTAGGCTGAGGCCCAGGGGCCCTGCAGTCCTCTGAGGGGTCATTTCCCTTGTTAGGGTGCACATTCAATTCTTCCTTCAAGGCCTGGCCAGCTTCTCCCAGGGGATTTGCTAGTCCTGGCAAATCCTCTATCTTCCTTCTTCTTCTTCCTCTCTTTCTTTTCCCAAGTGCCCATCTGCTTTCTTTCCCTCTTCCCCCTCTTCCCCCTCTTCCCTCACCCACCTTCTTGAGAGCCTGCCCAGTGCCCCTGTCTCTGGGGTGTGAGGATATGGGAAGAGCCCGCACCCATGTGTCATGTCCCCCCAACCCATGTCCCCCCCATAAGTCTTCCCTCCCCTGCTCAGCGGCAGATGCAGGCACCTCCTGCTTTGTTTCCCATCCTGAAGGCGAGCAGCTGCCGCACTAATTGCCACCAGCAGGGGGTCCAGGCAGAGCTCACACTCCTGCTGCCACCGAGGCCAGGGCGGCCCAGGGGGGCAGGTTGTCAGGAGCCCAGTGAGCCAGCGTTGAGCATTATTCCAGGAATTTTAAACTCCCGTTAGCGGCTTTGCTGCATCTCACTTCAGTACACAGCATGCTCCAGTTCCTGCGCAGAACTGCGGGGGCATCAGCCTGGGCAGCACTTATCAATATTTTAGCTTGAGAAAGGCAAATGATGTTGAAACATTGAACTACATTTCCATCTGTTCACATTGACATGGGGTAGGCACAGCCCAGGAAACAGAGTCCCTCCTCCCCAGTTTCCTCGGAAGCAGCGATACCCACTGGTCTGGCCTCTGCCCCCGCCTCACTTTCTCCTCCTTCACCTCTCTTCTCGCTTAGTCCCAGATGTTCATATGCGTGGGCAAAGTCTAAGGAGCTTGATGGTGACTAAGGGTTGGGTTTGTTGGTAGAGCAGGGGTGGTGTCACCTCAAAGAATCTGAGACTGATATCCCCATTGTTGATTGACAGGGTAAAGCAGAATCAAATGTGATCTGTCCCCTTTGGTATCAGGGGGCATTGTCACCACCCCCTGCACTGGCCTGGCTCAGTGCCTGCAAATTGTCCCTCCTGCAGCAAGATCCCAGGATCAGTAGTTAGATATGAAAGGAATGCATAGACCATTAGCAGGTGCATACTCACTGCATAAATACTGTGAACAAATGCTTTATATTATTATAAAGCATTTCATTATACTCCCATCTTCCCTGGAATAAAACAGAATTCATTGGCAGGAAAGAACCTTGAGAAATACAAGTTCAATAGTCTCAAAGGATCTGAACAGTTCCTAGGGTGTGGAAAGCAGGGAGTGGTCTGCTTTAGTGACTCCCGGGGTGGCCCATGGGGTGGCTCACTAACTGGGCCCCCAGGAGGCCTGAGGGCCACAGGAATTCAGGAATACAGAACACTCATCCCTTATGTCCTAGCCCTAAAGTAGAATGAGGAACTGCTCTGCAGACTGTGATTGTACAACCTCTTTTCTGCTTGCAGACAAGGCCATCCACATCCCAAGCCAGATGGAAGAAGAATGGCTCCCCAGGTCTTCAGAAATGGGGTTCTCTTCCTCAGTCAGGGCAGAGGACCGAAGAGGGGCAATATCTAGTAGCATTTGAACCAAATATGTAGATATGAGATGACTTCACGAACAGTCATGAACAGTCATCTCTGAAATCTGATAGTGATGAGTCAGAAGTCCCGCCATTGCTGACACCCCCAGAGAAGGTGTTTGTGCCTGGTGAGGCCAGTGGGGAGGCAGCAAAGGGTCCTCCTCAGGAATCTGGAGAGTCTGCTGAGTGGTGTAAAAATGTAAACCTATTTGTAAATAGAAAAATAGAATGTGTTTACTTCTATCAAGAAGGGGTGCTTTTTAACCTCACTGTCTCTGTAAGACATAGGATTAATGTCAAAACGTTGGAAAGACACAGCTTTTCCCTTTCCCTCCCTGACCAAAGAAGATGAGGATTGTGCTAGCTGGTTTGGCTCAGTGGATAGAGCATCAACTTGCAGACTGAAGGGTCCCAGGTTCTATTCCAGTCAAGGGCATATGCCCAGGTTTTGGGCCTGATCCCCAATGGGAGGCGTGAAGGAGGCCGCCAATCAATGATTCTCTTTCATCATTGATGTTTCTATCTCTCTCTCCCTCTCACTTCCTCTCTGAAATCAATACAAACATATTTTAAAAAAAGAAGATGATGAGAGTAGTAAGGAAGAGAGAAGAGAGGGCACTTTGAAACCAAATTTTAAATGAGTCATGCTTCCTGAGATTGCCCAAGTATGCCCATGACTGAGGCATCCAAGCCAACCATAAATTAAATCTGAAGATATTATAGGCAGGAAAGTTTAGGCAGAAACTTAATGTGGGTCTGGGAGCGTTATGGGTATATTATTATTATGTTTTATATGCGGTCCACAATGGGAAATAGGCAGTGAGGACACCATCCTGCTCACATGTGAACTGTCAAAATGACTCCTGGGACTGACTTTGACCTTCACCTCTTGACCTGTGGATCAGGTCTGCCAAGCCTGCCACAGAGGTAAGAACAAAACAGGCCTTTGATATGACAGCTCACTTGAGCTCCTCTTCCTGTCTGTCTGATACTAGGAGAAAACAGCCTGTGCTTCATCAGCTTGGCAGTGACCCAGGCACAGATAGACAGCCTGGTGCAGACCTGGGGGCGCTGCTGAAAGAACACAGGGTGGATGTTCGGGGGGAGGATGGAGCATGGTCCCTGGAGAGTCACTGATTCCCCACTGAGGCTGCCCCAGGAGCTTGGCTGGTGGGCGGTATGCTGGGCCTGGAGTGGTGGCTCACAGGGACATTTTGATAAGTTATCACACAGTCCCATGAAGGTGTGTGCTGAGTCTCTCCTGAGTATGTCCTTGGTCGCCAGCACAGCGCACCATGAATGGTCCATGTGGGATGCTCACAAACCCAGGTGTGCACAGGTCCCCTCACTGCCACTGGTCCTTAACCCTGCAGAGCAAAGACCCCAGCTGGGATGGTGACTTCCCTCCCAGCTCTCCTTCCTGGGTCTGTCCATTTACTATGGAATCCCATGTTTTCACTGGAAATGCTCCTCAGAGCAAGGGATCATGACAGGTCAGAGTCCCGTATTTTTAACCGGGTGCGGAGGTGATTCTGATGCACAGCTCGATTTGGGACCCTCAAGTATACACACGCCTTTCTGCCCGGAAAGTGTTGACGGGCAGTTCCAGAGTCTGCTCTGTAGACCAAATGGGCTCTCAGGTGGGACAGGCAGAGGGATGGTTGGGAAAGTGCCAGAATGGTCCCTCCGGGCCCGAAACATTCCTTCATCTAACTTGCCAATCCCACCTTAATTCTCACCACAGGGTATCACCCAAGTCTTCGGGCTACGTGTCGTCCTCTCCAAACACTCCTAAAACACAGCTCGTGCTCTAGAGTCTGTCCCTCTTTCCAAAGATTGAAGATTGCTGAAAGCAAAAACTGTCATCTCATGTGGCCCAGGAGCCATCCTGCCTGTGTGGGCTGCACCCCTGAATGTGCTGTCTCACAGGAGCCCAGTCCCCCCTCCCCTCACAGGCCAGCCCAGCGGCCAGTCCCAGGCCACCTGCTCTACACAGTCTTGTGAGCAGGGAGGGTGACATTTCCTTTTCTCAGTGCCATCCTCCTGCTGGTCACCTCCCAGCTGAGCATTTAGGGCAAAGGCACAGGGAGCCAGATTGTCTGCCCCCTCCTGGCACTGTGGCCGGGAAGTGTCTGACAGCTCTGCTGCTCTGTCCTTGGTGCCAGGCACCAGGAAGAAAGGAACTCCCAGAATGGCAGTTTGGGATCATCTAGTGCCCTGGGCCAGACAGGTTCCCTGCAAGGATTAGTGGTTTCCTCTGAAAAAGCCACAGTCAGTCCTTCAGACAATACCTCCTCTTCTGGGGATCTCTAGCCCCCTCTCCTAACCAAGCAGCCCAGGGTACAGGGGTCATTCAGTCTGCAAAGGACAGCTTCTCTTGGAATCCCTGTGGTGACAGGGAACTCACCACCTTTCAAGGTAGCCTGATTCATCTCTAGTTGTTCTAGGCAGTTCTTCTTTCTGTTGACTCAGTTGTTTCCTCTTTGGGTCAAGGCACAAAGCCTGCTGCTCTATTTAGGGACAGTGGGGCACCAAAAGGCATCTACTATCAAGGTATCAACAGAAGGCTTGCTCTTACCCTGCTTCTGCAGGAATTTTGGAATTCTCACTGTCCACAGGCTACCTCTTTAGATACCAAAGGTCTCTTCCTAAGAGGAGGATCCTTTCAGGATTGTTGCCCCCAGTGAGCTTCCTACCCCTCCTGCAGCTGCTCAGGCACCTGTCAACTCCACATTCTATTCAGGCATCACTGCAGCAGGTTTATGTCACCCCAGGCCCTGTACACAGTGCTGAGGGTGGCTGCTGGGTGTTTCCTCATGTCCTCCTGGGCACTCTGGACCCTCTCATCCACCAAATGCCTGTCCTAGAACACTTCGCTGGGTTCTCCTAAGCTCTACTGTACTCTTCCCTCATCAACGTAAAGCCTGGGTGTGAGCCACCAACCCAACTACTGGGGAGCAGTGGACAGGTATCTGGGGGCAGCGGGCTGTGTCTTTGGAAACAGAACCCATAGCCTTCCTCACTGAGCCTCTCTGAACCACCCCCCCCAACTCCAGGGTATGTGTTTTTAATGTGATAAAGTACATATGGCCCTGACCAGTTTGACTCAGTGGATGGAGCCTGCGGACTGAAAGGTCCCAGGTTTGATTCCTATCAAGGGCATGCACCTTGGTTGCAGGCACATCCCCACTAGGGGGCATGCAGGAGGCAGCTGATCAATGTTTCTAACTCTCTATCCCTCTCCCTTCCCCTCTTCAAAAAATCAATAATATATATATATATATATATATATATATATATATATATATATTACATATGACATAATATTTACAATTTAAAAAAATATATTTTATTGATTTTTTTACAGAGAAGAAGGGAGAGAGATAGAGAATTAGAAATATTGATGAGAGAGAAACATCAAGCAGCTGCCTGGGGATGTGCCTGCAACCAAGATACATGCCCTTGACCCGAGTCTACCTGGGACCCTTCAGTCTGAAGGCCAATGCTCTATCCACTGAGCCAAACCAGTTAGGGCTAAGATTTACAATTTTAATTATTTTTAGATACACTGTTAATTAATATTAAGTACATTGACAGTGTTGTGCAACCGTCACCACCATCCATCTCCAGAATTTTCTCATTTTCTCCAACTGAATTTCTGTATCCATTACAAAATAACCCCTGATTCCTCTCTACCCCATCTTTTGGCAACCACAATCCTACTTTGTGTGTCTATGAGTTCAACCACTGTTGAATGGAATCATACAATCACACAGTATGGACATGGAAGCACACAATCAGATGGTACTTGCTCTTTTGTGACTGGCTTATGTCACTAAGGATAATGTCCTAAAGGTTCATCCATATTGTAACCTGAATCAGAATTTCACCCCTTTTTAAGGCTGAATAATATCCCCTTGTAGGCAAATATCACATTTTGTTTGTTTATTTATCCATTGATGGATACTTGGGTTGTTTCCATCCTTTGCCTATTGTGAAGAATGCTGCTATGGATGTGGGTGTACGGATACCTGTTCAAATCCAGAACAAATCTTGGGTGTAGCAACAGAGCCACCATCCTCTCTAACCAATAACCAAATCCTCTATCATCCCTTCTCAGGAAATGGAGCAACCACTTCTTCCCTCTACCAGGATAGTTTGATCTTGGGCCCAGAAAAGTCGGATGTCTTGCCGAAAGACACAGAACAAATGGAAGGACTACAGCATCTGAACGCAGGACATTGAGATGCTGGCATTGCCAGTCCCTCCCAGTTTTTAAACAAAGCCTCAGTGTGTTTTGCTGGAGCCAAAAAGTGTAAGTGGATTGAGAAAGGGGGTGATACAGTGGTACTCGAAGCCACAGGTTTGGGAGACTTGTCTCAACACACACAGGAGAGGGGAAGAAAAAAAAAAAAATCAAAGCAAGTCCCAGACAATTTCTGGCTAAGAAATATGCTGGAAAGGTTTGAATTGTTCTAGGAAGATTTGCTCTGTGAAGCTGCCTCCTTCCTCTGACCAAGCACCAACTCCTCTATTCAGGCACCAGTCAGCAGTAACCCTAGCCCCTCATGAACTTCAAAGAAGGCATAATTGGGCTCTCTTTTACATATTAGAGACCCTGGGTGAGCTGTTTCCAAATGCACAGAACTGGGCACCATAAGGAAGGAAATTTAGGAGGAGGAAGCAAAGCTGGGTTAAGGTGGAAGAAGAGGGAGGAGGTGTGGCCAGGCAGAAATGACAAGGATTGACAGGGAAGCAGAGAGAGGGTGATGGCATTGGAACAGGGGAGGTATAAAATGCGATGATAGGTAGCATTTACTAAGTACCCAGGTAGTGCCGACAGCCATGCAAGATGCCAGTAGATCTTGCCTCGTTGCACAGATGAAGAGACTGAGGTTCAGGGAGGTCAAATAAATCACCCCAATTCACAGTGGCACTCAAGTCTGTATGGCTCCAGACCCCAGGTTCTTTCCTCAATGTCACACGTAGAGGAAAACCTTGGGTTTGGATCTGGGGGCCATGGTACCAGGACCTATTAGCCTAGAAGGCGAATAGAGAAGAATTGCATGACAGGGCCTATCTACTAACCCCTCCCTAAACACACACACTCCCATTCCTTCATTGAAAGAGCAGGATTTGGCCCTGACCAGTTTGGCTCAGTGGATGGAGTGTCGGCCTGCAGACTGAGGGGTCCCAGGTTTGATTCCAGTCAGGGGCATGCACCTTGGTGGCGGAAATATCCCCAGTGGGAGGTGTGCAGGAGGCATCTGATCGATGTTTCTCTCTCATTGATATTTCTAGCTTTCTGTCCCTCTCCCTTCCTCTCTGTAAATATATATATATATATATATTATATATAATTGATTTTTTTAATAAACAATTCAAACCAAGGTGCATGCCCCTGACTGGAATCAAACCTGGGACCCCTCAGTCTGCAGGCCGACACTCCATCCACTGAGCCAAACTGATCAGGGCATATATATATTTTTTTTTAAAAAGAAAAAGAAAAAGAAAGAGCAGGATTTGGAGTCAAGAAATCAGCTTCATCTCCCCCAGTTATTGAGTGGGTGGCTTCTGGTCTTTATATTCCATAATATTGGCCACCCTCATACCTCCCAATGAAAGTGTAACACACCTAAGTCCTCAATAAAGCTGATGGCTCCTGATAGAAGTTAAAAATATTTTAAATATTTACATTATTATCTCTGTCTTTTGTGTTAATTCTCACCCAAGGATTTTTTTCCCCATTAATTTTCAGAAAGACTGAAAGGGAGGAAGAGAGAGAAAAACAACCATGTGAGAGAGACATATTGATTGGTTGCCTCCTGGTACTGGGACTGGGAATCAAACCTGCAACCCAAGTACGTGCCGTTGACCTGGAATTGAACCTGAGACCCTTCAGTCTGCAGGATGACTCTGTAACCATTGAGCCACACCAGCCAGAGCAAGCTGGCGGTGTTCTAAGAGGCCTGATCTAAACACAGTGTGAGCAACACAGCGTCCACTTGACTTTTCCAGCTCTTCACTCAGCACCAGGCTGCTCACAACCCGGCCACACCCTTCCTTGCCCATCCAAGCATTAACATCACTTCTTTCAAATATTCCCCTTGAAGGAAGCTCTGAATTCTTCTAGAGGATTAATTTCACACCCTAACAACATGGTTTTTACTCCTTTTTTCTGCTCTGGGCTCTGCCTCTCTTCCCCCCTCCTTCCTGGGCAGACTGAATATGTTTTCAAATGCATAAAAGAAAACACAGAAGACCTCAAAGGAAACCAGTCATTTTGAAATACAGTTATCAAAATGCTTTTTAAAGTAGTGATATAGCAATACCCATGCTTCTCCATTAATGGATTAAAGAAGGTCCCCTGGCAGGACTAATCAGCACTGGCGTTTTGAAGCAGTGATGTGCAGAGATGGTATTTGCAGATACTTGCTACAACTGTGATGGGATTTGAAAATATCTGTGGTCACTGCTAACACTACTGTGGTTGGATGCCTCCATTCATAATTTCAGAACAAAGCTAAATTTTAGTTAAAAGTTAGTGAGATAAAGATGTCATCCCTCCCCGCTGCACCCCCAAGTCTAGGACTCTTGAATCCAATCCATTAATCTCTTGGTGGGAAGGAACTCCAAGTTACAAACACTTGTTTTCATGCCGCGTTTTCTACCTGGGAACCTACTGGAGATGAAAATACACACACCTTCCCCTGCCCATTTAGGGAATCAGAAGCTCCAACGTGGGGCCCAGCAATCTGTGCTCAAGTTTGAGAACTGCTGTCTTGGAGCTCCAGAGCTCAGCGGGATACAATTCCTGGAGTAGAAGGCATGGCAAAGGTGACTCCTTACCCCCAAATTCCTCGAGAATGATGGATGGCCCTCTACGTTCTCTCTCTGCTTTCTTCAGACTAACCCTCAAGCTGAGGCAGACGTGGTGTGGAGTTCAAAAACCCACGATTCTTGTTAAAGCATAACGAAGTGCTACAAAGCAGCTTCGGCCACACGTGCAGAATAAAATACAGCTGCAGGGACAGCGGCTAAGGTTTCACTCCTTTATGTACGTGAGTAATTGGCCTTCTAATTATCTCCAGAAAAGTGAGAAAGCTTGCCTGGCTTATTAGTGCCTTGATTAGCACTAGGAAATCATCAGACACCCTTAATAGCTTTCCAGTGATTCCTAGAGGAGGGAGCCATTTTCAAGGCATCAGCCTCCCGCAACTGGGTCATTATGGAATCTTTTAGACCCAGCTCACACAGGATGGGGCACTTGCAGATTCATCTGTGTTGGGATGGGCGCTCGCTCCCTCTCCATCAGCCCATGCTTCTTTCCTCAGAGCCAGCTGGCAGCGTGCTTCCCAAAAGGTTCTGGGAGGAAGGCCTGCACCATGATAGGCCAGCGGGGAGGGCTGCCTCAGGACATCCCATCTCTCCTCTGGCCATGTTCAACCCGCCCCAGTCTCCTTTGGGGAAACACTGTAAGGCTCATAACCTTCCAATTCCCTGACCCCAAGAGCACAGGCTTTGAAAAGCTGAAAGCGTATTGGTAACTTATTAGACAGCAGTTTCTCCCCTGGATGAGAGGAGGCTCCTCTGCACGTCTTGGTCTCTCAGGGTTGAGCTTAAGGACTGAGTGTTAGGAACAGAATCTGCAAGTGAAGAAAAATCAAACCTACATTTCTCCAGCAGGTGGCACCATAACTTTACCTTCCACACCACCATGGCCAGGGAAAGCAACTCTTGAGTTTGCAAATCAGGCACGTGAGCCACCACCGGGGACTTCCCTTCTCAGAACTGAGGGCTCGACATCCCCTAAGATGGCAAACTAACTCCAACTAACCTTCTCCACACCACTCTTCTCCAAAGAGCTTCAATATATATTTTAAAATATATTTTATTGAGTTTTTACAGAGAGGAAGGAAGAGGGATAGAGAGTTAGAAACATCGATGAGAGAGAAACATCGATCAGCTGCCTCCTGCACACCTCCCACTGGAGATGTGCCCGAAACCAAGGTACATGCCCTTGACCAGAATCGAACCTGGTACCTTTTAGTCTGCAGGCTGACGCTCTATCCACTGAGCCAAACCAGTTAGGGCTAGCTTCAATACTTATTTATTTATTTTTTAAATTTATCTTTATTGTTCAGATTATTACAATTGTTCCTCTTTTTTTCCCCATAGCTCCCCTCCTCCCATTTCCCACCCCAACTTCTGTCCTTGCCCTCCCACTGTCCTCATCTATAGGTGTACAATTATTGTCCATTCTCTTCACGCACCCCCAACACCCTTAACCCCCGAAAATTGTCCATCCACTCCATTCTATGCCTCTGATTCTATTCTATTCACCAGTTTATTCTGTTCATCAGATTTTTTATTCACTTGATTCTTAGATTCACTCGTTGATATATATTTGTTGTTCATAATTTTTACTTTCTTTTT
>PVJC01030651.1:0-21099 GCA_004026665.1 Murina feae
CTGAGCTGAGGGGCGCAGCTTCACTTTCGCTGCTGCCGCAATGGAAAGGGCTGTTTACTCAGGTCCGTGAGTGGCGGCCGCCATGTTGGCTGGGCTAATTTGCATACAGCCGCTCTGATTGGCTGGTGGGCGTGGCTTACCCTGTCTCGGAGAAACGGTTAATTTTAATATTTCGCTTTTATTAGTTTAGATTTTACAGGTGAAGAAACTGAGGCTCAGCAAGGTTAGATAACTTGCCAAAAGCCACACAGCAGTGAGAGGGGCAGCTTGGCCCTGCCCCATATGGGAACGGCCTGGGTGGGGCGGGGCGGGGGATGGACAGGGGCGGACAGCACAGGCAGGGGAGGGCGAGCCACCTTTTCTCTTCCCTGAGGACGCAGGCAGGGTTTGCTTTTGTCTCTAGACCACATGCCTCCCTCGTGTGCTCCTCCTACTGCTCGGTTGGAAGGACATCCCCTGCCTCTCCCCCCCATCACTTCCAGGAATCTGCTGAGACCCCAGGAGTCAGCACCTTCTGTAGCCTCCTCCTGGAGTATGAGAGCAAGCGCACGCTCCTCAGGAGTGGCCGCCACACACAGAGTTTCCAGTCCTGTCCACTGACCGGTGTCCCGGTCCGGGGCAGTGGCAGCGGGCACAGTTGAAGGAGACTGTGGCCAGCTGGGCAGGGCCTTGGCAGTGTGGGTAGTGGTGTGCGGTAGTGGGCAGGGTGAGCCCGCCCGGAGAGGGGAGGGAACAGGCTCTAGAGTGGTCGGTCCCTCGGCCAGGGCAGCAGTCCTGACGGACCCAACCAGCGAGGCAGTTTTCTTAGCACCTTCCCTCTGCCCTCTGCCTCCTTTCTTCTCATCTTTTCTGGGCTCACTGCTCCGTGGCTGCCAGGACCCCCAGCGGTGGTCCCCCCTGACCTCCCTCCACCAGAACCTGCCTTTCCTGCCCTCCGTTGCTTGGGGCTCCCTTCTCTCTGTGCATCTAAGTGATGGTTCAGAACTGTTAGGGATGCACAGGCGAAGATGAAGCCTGGAAAATAAAACCAGGCCCTGTGCTAGCGGCCCTGCCCGCCACCGCCCCGCCTCAGATGTGGGTCTCCTCCCTGATCTGAGCCGAAGGGCCTAAGGCTTCCTGTCTAAGCTTGTCACCTATGCATTTATACATCACTAGAGGCCATGTGCATGAAATTGTGCACTTAGTGGGGCAGAGTCCCTCAGCCTGTGGCCTCTCACACTCCAGGAGCCCTCGGGGGATATCTGACTGACGAGGAGTGGGCCTAAGCTGGCAGTTGGACATCCTTAGCACTGTGGCAGAGGTGGAAGAGGCTTCTGCCGCCTTCCCCTCCTCGGCCAGTTTTGCCCGTCCATTCTTTTCTCTCACTATAGTATACTGACTTGGTCCATTATCATTATTAGATCTTCCGCGTTCCCTGTTTGTGCTTTATTAGAGTTCGTAGGGCAATCTAGATAGTCTTCTAGGAGATGAGGAATTGGGTTGACTTCTTAGGGAAGTTTTGGTTAATTTATTGCCTTGGTACCTACTGCTGGAACCACCTTCTCTCATTATTGCCCTTGACATCACCCCTCGTCACACATTCTTGCTTCTGCTGAAGCTCGTACTTACAGCGGCTACTTGCCTCTCCAGCCAGGTTTCCTTTTCTGCTCCCGTGGATGAAAGACCCTCCTCTGCTCTATCAGCAGGCACATCGCTGACAGGAGAGCCATTCCCTTGTCATTAACATCGATGTTTAAACTCCGCTCTCTCCTACTAAAGCCACCGTTTGCCCTTTGAGTATCTCATGACCTCGTGGCCTCTGCAGCCTCAGTTTCTCCAGCCTCTACTCCTCACTGCCCTTTCTTCTCGCGCTGGTGCTCTCCAGGTGGACAGCGAGCATCCTTAGGTGGGTTTCTTCATCCTTGTCAGCACTTCCTTTCCATCTGGAGCACCTCGTGTTCTGGCAACAGCAGATCATTCAAGTCATGTCTGATGCCGGGCACAGCGCCCCCCCCCCCCCGTTCTGTGGACAGCGTTTGGAGCCCGGGCAGGGCTGGGCCACATTAGGGCTGGGGTCACAAAGCCACTTCCTGGGTGGACCACTTTTAAGATACGCTTACTCCGAGGTCCCTAATTTAACCTGACTTGCTGACCACACGGGTGGCACCTTTATTAGCACAGGTGTGTCATTAACCTTGCAGGTTTTCACACCACCACGGGCTGTGGAAGGCAAGGCCAGCAGGCTGTGCGAGAGGGAAGGGGCAGCACGCTCCGGGCGACTCTGAGGTGAGGTGAGGGTAGAACAGGCCAGGAGATTGGGACAGGAGGAAGTGCTCAGTGATGTTCCCACCTGCGGCCCTCACCCGGCCAGGCCTGCTTCAGTTCCCATCGTTCGGGGTAACACCATGTTCAACCCTGAGCTGAACTGTGTCCCCCGCAAAAGAGACATGGAAGTCCTGCTCCCCAGAGCCTCAGAGTGGGGCCTTATTTGGAGGTGGGTTCTATATAGAGGTGATCTGTGAACCTGGGGTGCATAGGGCGGGCCTGGCCCTGTAGGACTGGTGTCCTTAATGAAGGGGGGGAAAGTGGGCACAGACACAGAGGGAGGAGGATGCGCAGACACAGGCGAACCTCATGGACAAACCAAGGAGCGCGGGGGTGCGGGGGGTGCGGGGGGAGGGACGGGGGCGCAGGGCAGATCCTCGCTCAGGCTCCTCAGCCAGCACCAGCCTGGCCCACCTTGAGCTCAGACTTCCAGTTCCAGGTGTGAGACACACTTTCCTGCTGTATAGCCCCCGTTTGTGGTGGTCGGTTATGGCTGCCGGAGCAAGCTCACACACGCCCTCGCACCACGCCCTCCGCCTTCTCTCCTGGACTTGCCACTCACCACCTGCGACCAAGTGCAGCAGAGTCCAGGACACTTTCCTGAGAGCGGGTTGCATTATCCACTCATTTAGCTGTCAAGGCTCGCAGACCTACTGTGTGGCTGCAGCAGGAACAGGGCTCCCTCGGCCCCTCCTCCTGCCTTCCGAGCTCAGGCTGAGGGCAGAGAAAGGCAGTCACATGTTCATGCAAAGAAGACAAGGTGACCTGCTGGAGAGGAGGGCTGCCCCGGGAGAGTCCTGGGAGGGGGAGGGGGGGCAGACGGGCACTTCCAGGCGGAAGGCACAGCATGTCAGGCCTGAGGGCGGTGGAGGGGGGCGGAGGGGAGGTGCTGAGCGAGTCCTGCAGCCCTGTAGGCTGTCTGAGATGTTGGGTTTTATCCATATGAGAAGAGCCATGGGAATTTAAAGTTTGAGGGTGGGGGGAGGGTAACATATCTATTAAAATAATTTATCTGTGTGCAATAGGAATTGAAAGGGAGGGAGTGTGGATGAGCTAAGAGGTAGAATTTTAAAAAATATGTTTTTATTGATTTCAGAGAGGAAGAGAGAGGGAGAGGGGGAAGGAGATAGAAACATCAGTGATGAGAGAGAATCATTAATCGGCTGCCTCTTGCACTACCTGCATGCCTTCTATTGAGGATGGAGCCCGCAACCCAAGCACATGCCCTGCCAGGGATCTATAAACAAGGAACCATGACTTCCTGTTTCATAGATTGGCGCTCACCACTGGGCCACACCGGCCGGGCAAGAGGTAGAATCTGATGATCCGAGCGCTTCAGTAACATGGGAAATGGGTGCAAAAATGGGTCCAGTGCGCAGGCAGCCAGGGAGGTGCGTGGAGTCTGCGGGGGCTGGCTCCAGCCCGGCCAAAGAGGAAATGACTCCTCGTGGCCCCTGGGCCTGGCGCAGGGCGCCTGGTGCACAGGGAGGAGCTTTGCTTAATGATGACATCTGCTTCCTGTTTATGACCTTCCTCACATGGGCATCCTTGTGGGTCCTGGCTCCTAACTGGCTTCATGCCACAGGCTCTGCTCTCCTAATGCTCAAGCTGGGGGAGGGGCAGTTTCAGATTTACAAGGTGAAAAGGATGCGGAGGGCCCTAACCGGTTTGGCTCAGTGGATAGAGCGTCGGCCTGCAGACTGAAGGGTCCCAGGTTCGATTCTGGTCAAAAGCATGCACATCCCAGTAGGGGGTGTGCAGGAGGCAGCTGATCGATGTTTCTAACTCTCTTTCCCTCTCCCTTCCTCTCTGTAAAAAATCAATAAAATATATATATTAAAAAAAAAGGATGGGGAGGGATGGATGGCTGCGGACACCGTGAGTGAATCGATGTTACTAAGCTGTACACTTAAAAATGGTTTCGGTGGTAAGTTTCACGTCATGTTCATGTTAATGAAAATCTCAGCTCCGGTCAGACCATTCCCTTGCTCACATATCAGCTGGTGGAAGAGCCTGGAGATGTCACAGGTCACTCACATGCGGCCAAGCACCCCCACCCCAATTTTGGTTTCTTCTGCTCCTCCCCTCGGAGGCGAGCTTGGTGGAAGTCGGAGAACACTCGCAGAGCCAGTGACTGACCGACCGCACCAGGGCCTCCGCCCGTCCACCCACCCGTGCCCAGCCCTCGAGCCCTGCAGCCCTTGACCACGCTACAGCCTTCCCCTGCTGCCCACCCACCTCCTCTTTCTCTGTTATTTGGTTCATTCAGCCACTGAAGATTCCAGTTCCAGAAGATGCTGACAAACCTGGGAACCCTGGGAGGTGGGGAAGAGGAGAGAGAAATGGAAATAAGTTTGGTTTAGGGGAAAGACTATCTTTATACTGATTAATCATTTATTGTAATATGTTTTTATTGATTTTTTTTTAGAGAGAGATGAAGGGAGAGGAATAGAGAGACAGAAACATCGAGAGAGACATATCATCGATCAGCTGCATGCCCCCTACTGGGGGTCGAGCCCACAACCCAGGAATTGAACCATGATCTCTTGGTTCCTGCATCAATACCCAACCACTGAGTCACACTTTTTGGGCCTGATTAATCTTTGATGTTAAATAAAAATATAATTTTATTTTTAAAATATATTTTTATTGATTTCAGAGAGGAAGGGAAGGGAGAGAGAGATAGAAACATCAATGATGAGAGAGAATCACCGATTGGCTGCCTCTGGACGCCCCACACTGGGGTTTGAGCCCACACCCTGGGCATGTGCCCTGACCAGGAATTGAACTGTGACCTCCTGTCCTGGTTCATAAGTCCACGCTCAACCACTGAGCCACCCTGGCGGACTAAAAATATAACTTTAAACAGCTTTGCTAACAATTTAAGAATAACCACAAGTAAAGACACCCGGAAAGGATAAATAGTGCAGACGCACAGCTGGGCCTCTGGTCACGGAGAAAGTCACATCTGTGGTTTCGCCCTGGTGCCGGAGCTTTTCAGCGTTTTCCTTTGTAACCGTACCTGCTGTGTGAATTTCTCCAAAGAGCGTGTATAGACCCGAACTCGGTTTACACTGAAAACAAAGAAACAGCCCACCCGCCCGCAAGGACTCTGCTCCAGGTCTTTCCCGACCCCTCGCTGAACTCACGTGCCTGCCTCTCCCGACAGGAATAATTACAGTTGTAACCACTGCAAGGAATGAGCTGGGCACTCACCACGCCCTCGAAGCTTCCGCTTCCTTGTCTCCTGGTCTCCGAGGCGGACAGTCAGTGTTCCCAGGTGACAGGGCTGTTGAGATGACAATCAGATAATTGCATCTTAGTGCTCAGCATAGTGTCTGGCATAATAGCGCAATGAACGTTTGCTGCTGTTACCATTGCTTCAGTTTAATTCCAAATCACCCTTCAAGGTAGGCATTAGCAACGTTATAGATAACGCAAATAAAGCTCAGAGAGGTTTACTAACTCGCCGAAAGCCACACAGTTGGTAGACCTTCCTAGGAAGTTAGGTGGAAGTTAATCAACCATGAGTAAAAGTCGTGGTGCATTTGCACACCGTGAATCTGAGGGAAAGAATTCGATGGTGCCAAGGAAATTCAGGAGTAATTAAGTCCAATCATAGGGTAACCCTGGATGCATGCCTGGATGGACGGACAATCAAGAAAGGAAAAATGAATCTATGGCACTGGACCCTGTCTGAAGGAGACTGTGCCTGCACAGGGGGCAGCTTTTATGGGAGCTAGGAAAGGGGACCCGGGGATCAGAACTGTGAGCTGTTCCGTCATTGCTCCCTGTGGGGAGCCTGGCCCGCCTCCTGGCACAGGGAGCTACCGACTCGCTCTTGGTTTTATTGGATTTTCCTAATTCTTTATTTTCACCTCATCATAAGTTTTATTTTTTAAAAATATATTTTATTGATTTTTTAAAGAGAGGAAGGGAGAGGGATAGAGAGTTAGAAACATCGATGAGAGAGAAACATCGATCAGCTGCCTCCTGCACACTCCCCACTGGGGATGTGCCCGCAACCAAGGTACATGCCCTTGACCGGAATTGAACCTGGGACCTTTCAGTCCGCAGGCCGACACTCCATCCACTGAGCCACACCGGCCAGGGCTCATCATAAGTTTTAATTGTGTTTAAGATATTTTTTGTTTATAACAAGGCTGGTATGAATGAACACGTGTTATTCCAGGACTGGGTTTTACTGTGACCTGCATGAAATGTTCCTCAAATACCCACCTCTCCTGCCTTTGAGGTTTTGATTGGCTCTGGCCTCCCCTCCAGGGCTCCTGCTGCTGGCAGGTGGAGCCCTGTATGGGGACAAGAGCCCTCCACCTGGAACAATAAATTGCCCCCAAAGCAGAGGCCTGGAGTTACGCCTCGGGGGGTGGGAGGGGGTGTGTGCTGCTGGAGAGCCCGAGGGAGCTTCCTGGCAGACGTGCAGCCTGCCTCCTTGCTCTTCAGGAATAAACTGATGTGCAAAGCTTCCCAGGGGCCGCAAGAGGAAGGGGGCTTCAAGGAGAGACCTGCTGGGCGGTTTACTGCGAGGACACTTTTCGGGGGTGCAGTGGCTGCTGGCAGGCAGGCTAGAGGGGCCCCTGAGTTTATTCCTAAATGGAAGCAGCAGTGCCTTCCGCCTTGTGCGGATTAAATGAGATGGTTCATGGGAACCACAGAGCACAGCAGCTGCTGCTACCGCCACCTCTATTCCTGCCGTGGCTATTGCCACATGATCATAACAACTGATGCAGAAAAAGCATTGGATAAAATCCAACACCCGTTTTTGATAAAAACTCTCAGCAAAGTGGGAATAGAGGGAGCATATCTCAACATGGTAAAGGCCATAAATGACACCTATAGCGAACATCATGCTCAATGGGCAAAGTTAAAACCATTTCCCCTAAAAGCAGGAACAAGACGGGGATGTCCACTGTCACTACTCTTATTTGACACTAGAAGCCTAGTGCACAAAATTCGTGCCTGGGTGGGGTCCCTAGGCCTGGCCGGTGATCAGGGCAGGGCCAATTGGGGCCCAAAGGCCACAGAGGGGTCAGGAGAGGAGGTGACGGTCATCAGGCCACTTGCAGAAGGAATGGATGCCAGAGGCCGACACCACCACCACGTGGTTCCCCGCCTCCCCTCTCCTCCATCCCTCGCTGCCACACAGCCATGGCAGCAGGCGGGCAGTGTGCCAATCAAGGCCTGCTGGCCAAGGGGGAGGCGGTGGGGAGAAGAGAGGGACAGGGCCCAGGAGGTTGGCCACCAGCCCCGAGGATGGAGACGGCCCTTGGCCCCTCTGGGAAAGGGGCCGTGTCCTCCGCCACCCATCCCCAGTTCCCCGTTCCAGCTGGGACCAGGCCCGACTGGGCTATGGGGGCCTGCTGGCCCAGAGGAGAGACTGCAGGAGGTTGGCTGAGGGAGCGCACTGACCATCAGGGGGCAGCTCCTGCATCTAGCGTCTGGCCCCTGGTGGTCAGTGTGTGTCCTAGCAACCAATCAGTCTGTCATTCTGGTCGCTTAGGCTGTTATATATATAAATAGCACTGGAAGTCCTAACCACAGCAATCAGACAAGAAGAAATGAAAGAAGGAAGTAAAACTCTCATTATTTGCAGATGACATGATATTGTACATAGAAAACCCTAAAGACTCCATAAAAAAACTGCTAGGTTTAATAAATGAATTTGCCAAAGTAACAGGATACAAAATCAGCATCCAAAAATCAATGGCTTTTTTATACACCGATAATGAATTCTCAGAAAGAGAAACTAAACAATCTCATTTGCCATTGCAACAAAAAACATTAAGATACTCAGGAATAAACTTAACCAAGGAGGTAGAAGACGTGCACTTGGAAAACTACAGGACTTTGGAAAAAGAAATAGAAGATATAAACAAGTGGAAGAACAGTCCATGTCCCTGGATTGGTAGAGTCACCACGATCTAGACGTCTACGCCGCCTGTGCTTGTTTCTGTGTATTAGGTGGCGTCCACATGGCCATCCGCCTCGCAGCTGCTTAGGGCACAGGGCATCTCTGTGTTGTGCTACTTTTGGTTTCCCTTCCTGGAGCCTCTTCTGATGAGCTGAGGCTCAGAGGTTCTGCCCGCTCTTCGCCTGGGCTTGCCGCAGCGAACAAGCACAGGCATGGTGAGTGGCTGTGCGGAGGAAGTGGCTGAGCCCCTCCCTGCAGACTCCCTGAGAGAGTTTGGCAGCTGCAGTTAGCTTTCCTTGCTCACATGAGCTAGCAGTCCTGTGGCCTGGCCTGCCTGTTTCCACTTTTTGCTCTGGCTGCCAAAAAGCTCGAAGCACAACTTCCTCAGGTACCTCATATTATCATCTCGAAACTCTGGAATACTTCTATTCTCTTTTGCCTTGGTTTGCACTTAAAAGTTTTCCCTGTACTTATTTCACTATATGTGAATATCATTCCAAATGCTTTGTGGAAAGAGACAGAGTAGAAATAAATGCACATTCAAAGTCGCCTCGTCAACAGCCTCTCAGGGGGTCCGACAGGCACATGTACACGGTACACAGTGTTCCTTCCGCACACAGCCCTGCGCCCTCCCGTCACCGTGGAGCGCCCAGGCCAGCACCGGGTCACCGCGGCCGGTCCGAGCCGGCCGGGACCACACTGGAAGCTGAGGTCCTCTCTGTTAGGCATTCACGCAGAGAAGCAGGAGTGTAAAGAAGCAACTGGCGGGAGACAGAGTTCAGAAAGCAGTGTCGTGTAGTGGATCAGTGCTGTGAGATCAAGCAAGCGTAGGTTAAAGTGCTGTGAATTATTAACTGTGTAAATACGAGTAAATTAATTGACACCTGTACCCCATTTCCTCAAAGGGGAACCACAGTACTGTCTTGAGGGAATTGTGAGTCTCCACGCACTTTTCTCTCACTGGCACCAAAAGGTAGTGATGCTGGTGGTGATGCTGGGAGCTGATGATAGGCCTGAGGCTGAAAGGGGAGCGAGGAAGTAAGGGCTGTGAATTAATTCAGTCTGGTAGTACTGAGTAAACTTTGTTTGATTGGAGGAATCATCTGAAAATACAAAAATATAAGATCATAAAAAAAAAAAAAGAAGCAGAGGAAGAATTGTTAGTAAGTCAGTGGTCACAGACAGCATAGGGGACCTGGGGGAGAATGGCGAGGTGACTCTGCTGGGCAACATAGAGAGACTAAGGGAGGATTAATTAAATAGAGTAGAGAAGGGAGAGAAAATTCAGACAGCAGGGGCGGTGAGTGTGGTTGGTCTTCCCTTGGATAAGCCTGGGTTGGCTGATTCAGCAAGCGGCTGGGTCATCTTCAGGGCTCACAGATCCCTCTGGGAACCGAGAGTTCTGCCGTGTAGCACCAGGGAGGCTGCCTCTGGGAGCGCCTGCCCATGACCTCCGTCCGCACCACCCTTTCGGTAGGCCATGTTTGCATCACGTGTCTCATCAGAGATTGTCTCTCAGGCCACAAAACCTTCCCGGCCCAGGTTGTGGCATTTCCTGGTCTCCAGACTCCCTCTTCCTTTCCTGGATCAGGAACGTCTTTCCTCTCTGAGCAACCAAACACCCAGGCTCCGGGTGTTCTGTCCTCGCCCTCAGCTTGCCCTGCCACTGGAGTCGTAAGGCAGCGACTGGAAAGTCTTGTGCCGAGTGGGACAGAGCAACATCTGGCTTTTAGTGGGAGCTTGGAGTAAGTGCCTTTTAAAGTTCTGGAGAGTCCAAGCATCTGAGCTACCACAGAAGAGAAGCTCGTTAAGAAAGACATAGAACCAAGTTTTAAGGTCCAGGCGATACTTGAGCATCTTTTTCCTCCGAGTATTGGTCCAAAAATCAGTTTCTTAAATGTTTAGCAGAGTTTAAGTTCTTTATCAAGAACTTACAACAGTATCACAGTTAGTCATCCCAAACTTTAGCTACAAATCAAGCAATCGACATCATTCTAAAGTGAAATTTTAATTGTGCCTTGAGAGCATCATTTCTCACAGTTGAAAACTTATTTCCAGACCGTGGCGGTTCGGCTCAGTTGGTAGGAGCATCGTCCCATGCACCAAAAGATCGTGGTTTCCATTCCCAGTCAGGACACATGCCTAGGTTGCAGGCTTGATGCCCAGCCAGGGCATGCAGGAGGCAGCTGCTTGATGTTTCCCTCTCATCTCTCTCTCTCTCTCTCTCTCTCTCTCTCTCTCTCTCTCTCTCTCTTTCTCTCTTTCCTCCCCTCCTCTCTCTCTGAAAATTAATGAAAAATGTCCTTGGGTGAGGGTTAAAGAAAGAAAAAGTTCACATCTACTTTATGTGAACTTATTGGAAATAAGCAGAACAGATATACCAACATCACAAGAGATGATAAAACATGAACAACAATAAATTAAAACGGAAAGGAATTGCAGAAAACATTAGAGAAATCTAAGTACTGATAGCAATTTTTAGACAATTTAAACAGGTAGGAAAAGCTTGTCAATTTGATTTTTACAAAGAAACTAGAACGTGGGCTCCCTCCACTCACCCACAGCTACGCCTCTTAGGAGGGCGCGCCTTAGGAATCAGCTTTTCACCTGGGCTGAATTAATGCCATTGGGAAGGTTCCTGCTTACTTCTCTTGTTGTTTCCTAAAACCCCAGTTCCTGAAATTCCTCTGAAGGTTGTCTCCTCTGGGAGGTAACATTTGAGGTTCTTAATTAAGAAAAGAGCCTGCCCAGCGTGGCTCAGTAGTTGAGTGTAGACCTTTGAACCAGGAAGGAGGTCAGGGCACATGTCGGGTTGCAGGAGGGATGGGATGTGCAGGAGGCAGCCGGTCAATGATTCTTTCTCATCATTGATGTTTCTATCTCTGTTTCCCTCCCAATTCTTCTTTGAAATCAATAAAAATATATTAAAAAAATTTTTTTAAAGAAAGAGTTTTCCATGCTTGAGGGAGAGTAATGGAGGAGTAAGACCTGGTTGCTCACAGTTATCAAGGGAAGATGCTGGGGGCTAAGACCAACAAGTACTTAACATATAAATGCAAGAAGTCTGTCAGAAGGCTGATGGACTTTGATATCTGGCAAGGGCAAAGAATCAGCATTGTATTACTTTGCTGCTGGTTGAATGGCTGAAGGCAATCCCCTAACCTGATAATCCTTTATTGTTGACCAAACCTTACCATTGATGTCTATTTGTTTTGCTAAAGGGCAAATGTTTATTCTAGTAAATAAAAAGCTATGGGTCCGGCCATCAGAGAGCCACTCCACTAGAGAGTAGGTCTCTGCCTGGTTCCCCCATGCCTTCTAAATTTATATTTTTTGTCTATTGTATCCATTTGTGCATGGCCCCTTCTCCAGATCCTGAATCCTTGTTGCAAAAGGTTGAGGCATTTTGGCGCCTCAAAAGGGACAACTGGAGAGGATTTGCCAGAGCGAATAATGAAGAAAATTCACCTGAAAAGGAGGGGGATCGCTGAAAAAGGTGGGGGGATTCACTGTGCATAAAGCTCATGTCAAGCTTTGGAATTCTCTATCCGAAGTGGGCAAGAAAGTCTTTTTCAAGCCAGGCTATAATGGGAAAGAATTAAATTAAAAGGCAAAATTTTCATGGTAAATTTTTAGCTTCTATGCTCAAGGATAAAGAAATTAAAATGTCAAAAGGTACTCTCTTAAATCAGGCTCAGGGAAAACAAGCGCCCTTGTCATTTTTAGCTATGTGGGTTCTTGTTCAAACTGCATTATATATAATTTGTATTGGGGATCAAAAGTCTGTAATAACTAAAAAGGCCCCAGATCCTCTGCCTCTAGTGTGGAAAGGCTCAACAGCTATCCATCATTTTACAAAAGGACTTGTAGTAGAGCATTTCAACGATAATTATAGGTATATTAACGGAGGAGGGGGCCGGCCACACTTCCCACAGCAGTAACCGTGGATGTTCTCTCTGAGGAAGGATGCAGTGGTTTTAAAATTCAAAGGGTTACAGGCCTACTTCCAAAGTCTTTGGTAACTTAAAACTTTGGAGTCTGCTGAATTAAATAAGAAAAATTATTAAATATCTAGATATTTTAGAATAACAAAATACTGAAATATTAATCTGAATTTGTCTCATATGAAAAGCCTAGAGAACAGAATTGAGTCTATTAATTAAAAATGTCTTGTATTTTGTTTAAAATATACTCTTAAAATATAAAGGTATTACTAATCTAAGAAATGCTAAGTATTTAACTTGCCATTTAAAATTTAAGGCTTCTAAGAGTTTAAAGTTCAAATTAAGTTAGGAAACATTACATGGTTGTGATAGCAAAATGCATAAATATAGAAATTTATTTTTGAAGAAAATAATTCTTGTATTTTTTTTGGAGAAATTAGTAGTTCAAAATATATTAGAGTCCTTACATGTACTATGTGTGGTAAAATTTCAATCTAAGATATAATATTTTATATGGTCTAATTAAAGAAAGGATTAATTCTATGGTCTGAAACAAATTTTTAATATGAAAACCAGTTTAAATTTAATTAATATCTTTTAGAAAAATTACAAAAAGTATATAATATAATCATCTAATCTAATAAAAGAGTAACATGCAAATTAGGCAGCACTCTGCTACACCTAAGCGACGCCCATCAGCCAATCAGAGTGGCTATATGCAAATTAACCCAGCCAAGATGGCAGCCAGCAGCCATGGAGCTAGAGCAAACAGGAGATTTCCTTGCACCAGCGATAGAGAAAGCTGTCTGCTTAGGCTGACTGTGGCCTCCACTCAAGGCAACAAAGTTTCAATTATAAAAGCCACGGAACTGAAGCAAACAGGACGCTTTGTTGCCCTGGTGATGGAGGAAGCTGTCTGCCTAGGCAGGCTGTGGCCTTTGCTCAAGGCAACAAAGTTTCAATTATAGAAGATAAATAAACCCCAGATACCTCCTTCCAGCCAGCCTCGCTGAGCATGGGTCAATGGGGGCTGTGGCCAGCCTGCAAACAGCCATCAGCCCCTCACCCAGGCTGGTCAGGCACCCCAGCAGGAACACCACCCTGATCCGGGACACCCTTCAGGGCAAACCAGCCAGCCCCCACCCATGCATCAGGCCTCTATCCTATATAATCCTATATAATAAAAGGATAATATGCAAATTGACCCTAACAGCAGAACGACTGGGAATGACTGGTCACTAAGACACACACTGCCCACCAGGGGGCAGATGCTTAATGCAGAAGCTGCCCCTGGTGGTCAGTGCACTCCTACAGGGGGAGCTCTGTTCAGCCACAAGCCAGGCTGCCAGCTGCCAGTACAGCAGTGGTGGTAGGAGCCTCTCCGCCTCCTCAGCAGCGCTAAAGATGTCCAACTGCAGCTTAGGACTGCTCCTTGCTGGCAAGTGGACATCCCCCAAGGGCTCCTGGGCTACCAGAGGGATGTCTGACTACCAGCTTAGGCCCGATTCTACGGGGAGCTGGCCTAAGCCAGCAGGTAGACATCCCCCGAAGGGTCCCAGACTGTGAGAGGGCACAGGCCAGGCTGAGGGATCTCCCCACTACAGTGCACAAATTTTTGTGCACCAGGCCTCTAGTATATATATATATATTTGATGATCTTTCCAAGTTAAATTTCAAGGCTTTAACTGAGAGATAGCCTTGGGACATTTCAAGGGCCCTGGAATGATTCAAGGATTCATTGAAATCATTCTTCCTAAAATAAATATTTTTGAATTAAACTAGGCTGATCTAATATACTTGAAATCACTTGGGAAGCTTTTATCAAATAAAAATTAATAACTATATTTTATTTATATACATACATTTTAAATGTTATAAAGGTTTTAGCCTCTAAGGCAGGGCAAGACAAAGTTGCTAAATACCTCTTAAGCAAAACCAGATTACTCAGCAATGGAATCCTACTACAAGAAGCCTCAGGCAGCCTGTTAGCTATGTATGTATGTATGTATTTATTTATTTATTTTGGGGGGCCTTCATGTTTTATTAGGGATACTGCAGAAGCAGAGGCTGGAAGCATAGCAGCCACATTTATAACAACAGATAAATTAACTGCAGTGCAAGATGAGGGTGGGGAGTGGGGATTGGGCCAGGTGCTTTAATGTATAAAAAAACAACAACAAAAAGACTGACAAATGAGCCCAAAGACATGGGACAGGGGAGGGGGTAGCCTGGTCTTTAAATAGGCTGATAGTGGTAGTGGTGGTGGTGGTGGGGAGGGTAATGGCATCTGTACTTTATAGGTCAAACGTATAAGCTTACTTGCTTTGCTTTTCCAATAAAGGTGCATACTTTGATTACTTAATAAATTAGCTTTTTACAAAATAATCAGGGTCTCATATAATCTTATTTATATGAGAAGCCAATATTTTTGTAAGCAATTGGATTTAACAAAGACCAAAGTAAAAATTTGCATACGTATGCAAAAGAGCACTAACCAAAAAGAATACTGTTTAAAAGTAAGTTTAAAGCTTAATAAAAAGGAGAAATTTTAAAATCTCTTCCACTACTATTTACAAGGTAAACTAAAAGTCATTATTCAAGCATTAAATCACACCATTGGTAAGACACCATGAATAAAAGAGAGTTACTTTTACTTGAAATGTATGCATTTTAGTATTGGCCAACATCTGAAAAGCAACCAAGTTGTGGCTCTGTTTAGAAGAAAAAAAAAGTTTTTAAAAGAAACTCCCTAAATGTGGCCTAGAAATTACTCTGGGGGAAAAACAAACAAACAAATTTAAAAAAGAAGGAAATTCCCTTCAATGATCTAGAAAACTATAATTTAAAATCAATGTATTAGGCATCAAAAAAGAAAGGTAAATAATTTACATTTTGCCTCCCTAAACAAAGCTTATATCAATATACTCAAAGACTGGTAGCAGAAATCCAATTAGTGTCATTTACTGTCCACACCCAAGGACAAACAAAGTTAGAAAATAAGTCTTATTTCAGACTGATTTAAATTGGCAAATTGAAATAAGTGAAAACTCAGGGGAACTTAGTTGTACTAGGCAGGAACCTATTCCTGGAGCATTAACTCCTTTTTACTGATGGTTCATCTCATAGTAAAGCAACTTATCATGCAATGAATTCAGACCAGTCATACTTCTGTGCTAAGAATTGAATTCAAAGTTCTCAAGGCTGCATTGCAGGATTTTCAAAAGCCAAAATGTTGTACAGCAAGCAAAAATTGTCCTCCTTTCATGTTAAAACAAAAGAGAGGGGATAGTAGAGTAATCTGTAACTAAACTACATCAAGCCTTAATTATTTTAAAATTTTTTCTCTTGTAATGCTGATGGCGAAACGCCCATGGAATTACGCTGGTGTCAGAATAAGCCACAGGAAAACAGTCTGGTCAAATGAAAAAAAATCCCAAGTCTCATTCATGGAAGGGCCCTTCATTAACCCGTGGCCCAGGATGTGCTTGTGTATTTCCAGAAAACTCCTCTGAGCTAAGGTGACCATTGACGGTGTGTGTGTGTGTGTGTGTGTGTGTGTGTGTGTGTGTGTGTGTGTTCTTTCTTTTCTTTTTTTTTATTATTAAAATATTACAAAGAGTAGTCGGGACCTTTTTAAAAAATGCCGCAGGACGTGGGACAAACTGTTAAAAATCAGGACTGTCCCGCCAAAAGCGGGACGTCTGGTCACCTTACTCCAAGCCCATGTGGAAACTTCAACAATGGGTCGGACAGAGGAACTGACCAGACTACTCCAACCACAGACAGCAGTGGCCTCAAGCAACATGTTGACGACACAGAGGAGAAACAGTCCAGAGACAGCGGATGGTAAAGATGCCTTGCCATGCTAGCGGTCATCAGCTGTGCGTCGGTGCAGGTTGCCCTGGACAAAGCCGAAGAAGGTCGGACCTGCATTGCCATTGCCACCGTTTGTCCACCATCCAGAACTGGAATATCATTGCTGTCATGTCACAGCAGACAGTATTAGGAAGGGACTCAGAACTGATGGTCCAGAAAGGAGCTTCCTGCAAACTACTTCCTTTGATGCCTGACAGCAATTTAAAAGGACATGAAAGAACTCAATCCTTTTCATTGAATTTAAAAAAAATCTTAGAAGGACCCAAGCTCTGCAAATGGCATACACCCTCCTAAATTTATTAAGAAAACAAAAACAGGGATATGCTGGAGGCTAAGACCAACAAGTAGTTAACATATAAATGTGAGAAGTCAGCAGAAGGCGGATGGACTTTGATATTCAGCAAGGACTGAGAATCACTCTGCTGCTGGCTGAATGGCTGAAGGCAATCCCCTAACCTGATAATCCTTTATTGTTTCTCAAACCTTACCATTGATGGCTGTTTGCTTTGCTAAAGGGCAAATGTGTATTCTAGTAAATAAAAAGCTATGGGTCAGGCCATTCAGGGATCCACTCCACTAGAGAGTAGGTTGGTCTCCACCTGGTTCCCCCATGCCTTCTAAATTTATATTTCTTAAAAAAAAAAAAAAAAAAAATATATATATATATATATATATATATATATATATATATATATATATATATATTTGATTTCAGAGAAGAAGGGAGAGGGAAAGAGAGATAGAAACATCAATGATGAGAGAGAATCATTGATCGGCTGCCTCCTGCACTCCTCCTACTGGGGATTGAGCCTGCAACCCGGGCATGTGTCCTTGACTGGAATCAAACCTGGGACCCTTCAGTTTGCAGGCCAACACTCTATCCACTGAGCCAAACTAGCCAGGGCTAAATTTATATTTCTTGCCTAGTGTACCCATTTGTGCGCAGCCCCTTCTCCAGAGCCTGAATCCTCACTGGAAGAGGTTGCTGCAGAAAGCCCCTCTGGGCTGGATGCAGAAGGGTCGAAGCAGAGGCGTGAAGGGCGTGGGATTGCGCAAAGGGGCCTCGTGAGGAAGCTGTTTTCAAGAGTTTACAGACCTTCTCCATCATAAAAGCAAATTGGTTTTATCATATGTTCTTTGGAAGACACAGAAAGTATAGAGAAAGTAGGTTAGAGTATTGGGCTCCAGGTCACCGTGATGGGTGATGGTACGCATCGACTGGGCTGGGCCACGCAGCCCAATCTGACTCCAAGCGAAGCAGGTCACCCTCCACCACCATCTGAAGGCCGTGAGAGGAGAGACTGTCCTCCTGGAGAGGAGGGGATTCTGCCTCCAGGTGCCTTCAGACACGAGCTGCAGCATCTGCGCTTCCCTGGGGCCCAGCTGCCAGCCTGCTCTGCAAGTGCTGGGCTTGTCAGCCTCCATGATTGTGTGAGCCAATTCCTTAGAAATCTCTATCTATCTATCTATCTATCTATCTATCTATCTATCTATCTATCTATCTATCGATCGTATATATCTGTATCTATATCTATATACACACACATACACACATACATATATACACATATATATCTATGCATATCTAGATGATTCTTCTTGAGTGATTTTATGGATTCTTCTGTTTTGTGTATATAAATGTTTAATCAGAATAACACCAAATCTCTCCTATTATCCTGTATAGAGCTTCTTGCTACCCATGGGGCAATAAATCTATATATCTATACTAGTATATCTCTATCTCTATCTCTATCTCTATCTCTATCTCTATCTCTATCTCTATCTCTATATCTATATCTATATATCCATATCCATATATCTATATCTATATATCTATATCTATATATCTATAGAACCTAATACAAATATGGTTCTTTTTAAGAAACCAGTTTTTCTAGTCCTTTCTTTATGGCTAGGTTTTCGGAGGGTGTTCTGGTGGGTGTTGTATGTTTGTCACCAGTTGCATGCCTAGCTGTGTTTCCTGTATTCCTTTTTGGGAAACATCACGATGGCACTGGTGCTCCTGGGTCACACGCAATCTGAATGGGTCCCCATGGTGTATGAGGCGCGCAGTCCATAACTTAGAGTTTTTCCTGTTGAGTGTTTATGCTCCTTTCAGTATTTTAAGATAATAAGTTGTGATGAAGACCTTTTATTTCTAAAGGTCTTTCTCTAGTTGAGAATTGGATGGATTGCTAGAAATGAGATCACTGCATGAGGGCCATGGGCAGCAGGACCAGGCGGGCAGGTGCTCAGGGCAGGTGAGCATGGGCACAGACTCCATCCTGCTGCTGCCTACCATTCAGGCTTAGTAAGCCTTCCCTAGGGAGTTAGGGATGGAGGACAGAGCTACAGGTCCGCTCAGACTCCGGCCCAACACCCCCTCCTCCCGCTCCCGCTCCCACGGTCAGCCTGCCAGCTGCTCTGAGCTTCAGGCCAGCTTCCAGCCCAGCTGCACTTTCCCACCCCAAAGAAGGGAATATTCTCTCCACAAACCCAGAAGCACCGCCTCCCAGGATCTGCCTTCTTCAGGGTGGTTCACTGCGGGTTTGGGCCACTTGCCGGAGCAGAAGCACCCCAGCCCCCTGTGACCTGCGCTGCATGCCCGTGGCAGTGCTGACCAGTAGAAATATCACTGAGTTATGTGTAACTTAAAATTGTTTAGTAATCACACTAAAATGATAAAAAGCAACAGGTATATTTAATTTTAATATGTTAAATGTTTATTTAACCCAGTGTAGCCAGAATAATATAATTTCAAAGAATAATAAACATTATTATTAGTATTATTTTAAATTGATCTTTATTGTTGAAACTATTACAGATGTCCCCTTTTCATTGTTTTTCCCCATTGACTCCTTCTGTCCCTCACCCGCCCCTCTCAGGTCTTTGCCAGACTATTGTCTGTATCCATGGGTTATGCATATAAATTCTGGTTAATCTCTTTCTCCCCATCCCCCCCACCACCTTCCCTCTGAGGTTTGATGGTCTGTTCGATGCTTCTATGTCTCTGGATTTATTTTGTTCATTAGATTCCACATGTGAGTGAGATCATGTGATACTGGTCTTTCTCTGACTGGCTTATTTCACTCAGCATAATCCTCTCCAGGTCCTGCCATGCTGTCTCAAAGGGTAAGAAATTCTTCTTTTTACTGCTGCATAGTATTCCATGGTGTAAATGTATCACAGCTTTTTATCCACTCAGCTACTGATGGGCACGTGGGCTGTTTCCAGATCTTAACTATTGTAAATTGTGCTGCTATGAACATAGGGGTGCAAAGGTCCTTTCTGACTGGTGTTTCAGGTTTCTTAGGATATATTCCTAGAAGTGGGATCACTGGATCAAATGGCAGATCCATATTTAATTTGTTGAGGAAGCTCCTTACTATTTTCCACAGTGGCTGCACCAGTCTACATTCCCACCAACAGTGCACGAGGGTTCCCTTTCTCCACATCCTCACCAGCACTTGTCATTTGTTAATTTGTTGGAACTATGATTGTCTTGCTGTCCATCTCTCCCTTAAAAACCTCTAGAAATTTATATATATTAGGATGCTCCTGTATTGGGTGCATATATGTTTACCAGGGTTATATCCTTTTGTTGTATCAATCCCTTTAGTATTATGAAGTGGCCTTCATTATCTCTTGTTATGACCTTCACTTTGAAATCTATTTTTGTCAGATATGAGTATTGTTACTCCAGCTTTTTTTTTTTCTCATTTCCATTTGTCTAGAAAAACATCCCTTCACTTTAATTCTGTGTGAGTCTTTTGTTCTCAGGTGGGTTTCTTATAGAAAGCAGATTCATGTTTTCTTATCCATTCAGCTACCTTATGTATTTTGATTAGATCATTTAAGCTATTTACATTTAGGGTTATTATTGATAGATACTTATTTGTTGCCATTCTTATTCTTTGCACCTATGTTCTTCTTTTCCTCCTTCTTACAACAGTCCATTTAGCATTTCCTGCAGTGCTGGTTTAGTGGTAATAAACTCTTTTATCTGTTTTTTTGTCTGTTGAGCTCTTTATTTTACCTTTGATTTTGAATGACAGCCTTGCTGAATAGAGTAGTCTTGGGTTCAGTCCCTTGATTTTCATTACTTTGTATACTTCATGCCACTCCCTTCTGGCCTGAAGTGTTTCTAATGAGAAATCAGCTGACAGACTAATAGGAGCTCCCTTGTAGGTAACTTTCTGTCTCTCTCTTACAGCTTTTAAGAGTCTTTATTTGTCTTTAATGCTTGCCATTTTATTATGTGCCTATGTGTGGGTCTTTTGGGTTCATTTGATTGGGAGTTTCTGTGTTTCCTGAATCTGCCATTATTTTTCCAAACAGGTTCTCTCTTCCTTGTTTGGATTCTTCTCCTTCTGGTACCCCTGTGATGTGAATGTTGTTATGTTTCATGCTGTTCCAAAGCTTCCTTAAACTTTTTAAAAATTAAATCTTTATTGTTCAGATTATTACAGATGTTCCTTTTTTTAAACCCCCATAGCTCCCCTCCACTTGGTTCCCCTCCTCTATCCCATACCCTTACCCCCACCGCTGTCTTCATCCATAGATGTAAGATTTTTGTCCAGTCTCTTCCCATACCCTTCACACCCCCTTCCCCCTGAGAATTGTCAGTCCATTCTCTTTCTATGCCCTTACTTCTATTCTATTCACCAGTTTATTCTGTTCATCAGATAATTCTATTGACTTAATTGTTATATTCACTTGTTGATAGATACGTATTTGTTGTCACTTTGTTGTTCATGGTTTTTATTTTTATTTTATTATTTTTTTATTTTTATTTTTTTAAATTTATCTTTATTGTTCTGATTATTACAGTTGTTCCTCTTTTATCCCCCATAGCTCCCCTCCTCCCAATTCCCACCCCAACCTCTGACCTTGCCCCCCCATTGTCCTTATCCATAGGTGTACAATTATTGTCCAGTCTCTTCACGCATCCCCAACACCCTTAACCCCCGAAAATTGTCAGTCCACTCCCTTTCTATGCCTCTGATTCTATTCTATTCACCAGTTTATTCTGTTCATCAGATT